>JAVSIQ010000750.1:0-54826 GCA_038502775.1 Hippodamia convergens | reverse complement strand
CATCTTGTACAATGAGCTTCTTGGACTCACTGTTATCTATATTTAAACAAAAAAAATTAGATGTAACTTCCGTGATTGTAGAACTTGTAAGAATTATGTACATCGTGCAGCATATTTCTGAAAAATTCTTGAGGGTGTGCCATCAACAATTTTTCTTTTTTTCCAAAATTCCAAATTGCCAGATATTTCGATGAAATTTATATTCTTGCATGGAATGTAAATCTAATTACCCGGTAAACAGATTAAAAAAAAAATCAGTTGTAAAATCACAAGAGAAACAAATATAAGTCCAGTTTTCTAGCAGATTTGAAAGAAAGCTGTCTTCATTCATGAACTCGCATAGCATTGGTAAGGGTGCTGGCACATTTTGCCCTGCAGTTCATAAACATATACATCATATAAAGGGAATAATAAAACCCTCGGTAAAACCACAAGCTCTCTTTGAGCGTTTCGGCTCGGCCTTCGGCTATCCGAACGTAATGAAGTTAGCAACTGAGGACGCCATTACATAAATGCACCTCTAATTAGTCGATATTAACACCACGAGAATGCGAAAAGCCATAATATCAACTAAAATTTTTCGATAAACCTTCTTGGTTCCGAGAGGGAAAACGAAACTTTTTCGACATTTTCACGAATTTTTCCAAGGTTCCTGAAAATTTGGGAACCTGCATTTTTGACCATGAGTTCCTACTCTAGTGACAATCATCATATCAAAAATGCAGCTCTTTCCGCAAAAAAGTGATTTCAGACCTTCGTTTACTGGACTAAAACCTCATCGCATAAAAAGGGTAGGGTGGATTGAGAAATCGATCGAGCGGTCACTATAACCGGAAAAATTTTCAAAAAATCATGTTGTTGTATCTGAAATCATGTCATTGTAAGGGACATGTCATTATAAGCGAAGTCATTAAATCCGGACTCTATTGTAAGGAGTTTTGAATAAAACCAAACTTAACACTGCATTTTCGTCATTATAAGCGATTGGTCAGTATAGCCGGCGTCATAATAAACGGATTCTACTGTATCTAGTAACTTCATCTATTTCCTCCTTTCCGGTCAGAATCAAATTGAAATTGCAAGAACTAAAAAAAGTTTTTTTCAAGGTTTTCTCTTATTCGTCATATTATATTGATGAGAGAAAACACAGAAGCGTGCCGGTATTTGTAGCAATGATAAATGTAGGTACATCGATTATGATTTAATAACCACAACGAACTGAGACCTCGAAAATACAGATGGCTTGAAAAACTGTAAAACATAGTATAGATCTATTAAAAATTTTTCAAATGATTATTAACCCTCATGAAAAATTTTATTCAACCCTAATGATACTCTTCTCAGGAAATTTTTCTGGCTCGATCAAGTTTGATCCACATTATTTCTTTTTGGGAATCTGATAAAATGTGCAGCTGACGTATCTTCGTTTTCTGTCAGGCTTTGATAGAGACTCGGAATTTAAATCAAGTGGGCTTCCAACTTCGAAGATGCGGGGTGTGTCTCTTGTTCCTACGATGAAGAGGTCATAAATAATGTCCAACGGACGTAGGTACACTTAGTCACATTTATGTCGATCTATTCAGCAATGCCAGATGTAACTCAGGGAAGTACTGCACGTGTCGCCTTCTTGAAAAGGGCACTTACACATTCATCAGTAACACCCATTTTTTTTTCACGTGAAAAATTTTTTGTTTTCAAGTTAAGAAATATCTTACGGCCCAAATTTAATTTTAAGCATAACCTCTCGATTTCGTCTAGTAAGCTATAATTTCATGAAAATCTTGAGGAACGATTTTATTTCCATAATATCCTTCTTGAAAAGGGCACTTAAACATTCATCATTAACCCCCAAAAAATGTGAGCATTCGGTTTATCTATTCTAATTATAAATAACGTAGTGTCCTTATTATCATGAATTTGATCTGATGGATACAAAAAAAGATTCCATCAGATCAAAATTTATTCTAATATTATAAATGTGAATGTCCGTGTGTTTGTTTGTCCTCTATGGACTTGGAAAAACAGATGACCGATTATGATGAAACTTTCACTATAATTCAGAGAATTTATTTTGGGAGGTTTTCATTTAGGGTTCTTTCCTATATCGCGAAGAAATGAGAAAAAATATCGAGTTTTCAAGAAAACGTCGGTAATTAACCCGTTTTTTCAGGCTTTTACGGCCGACGCTGGGTTAACTATGAGATTTAGGGTCGGTTTCACAAAACTTTGTTTGTAACCGTTAAATTAATTGGAGGCACCGCGATTCGTTGAAATATCAAACGACTTATTCGATTGGTTCGAATTTACGAATATTCAATTTAAAAAAGGCTCCCGACTGGTATGGAATTAATTAACGATATAATTGCAAAAAACAGAAATTTTTATACAGCTCTGTTGAAGAGATAACGTTTGTTGAAAATCCACAAAAAAACTCAATTTTCGATATATATCTCGTTATTGATGTGGTGATTGTGGCGGTACATATATAGGACAGACGAAACAATATTTACGTTTTTCAGCTTGAGAAAAGCCACAAATTGGCTGAAACGTCGCAATGCAGATTAAATAAAATTTGAAATTCTCATTGTTCCTTGAGACCAGTAATTCCTTTTCAAGTTATTTTATTTTTGGAACGAAACATTCATACATTGATATCATAATTGATTTTATCCAATGGAAATGATTTTCGAAATACAGATTTTCATTGTTGTGGTGAATCTTCTAGGAACAAAAAATTCACATGTCATCAGATTTCATAATTATACCAGAAATTCCGGCCATGATCAATCCGTCGCATTTAGCAAAATATAAACTGTATTTACTTTGGGATCGGTTGTTATCAAATGTGTAGAGGTGGGCAATCTTGTTGATACATGAACTACAACTTTTTAACCCAACGAGATAGAGAAAAATGAATGGCACATTACGGTCGTCTTTTTCAGAGAAACTAATAATGCTATCAACTGCATTCCTCTTATTGTTTTAGAGTTATAGGCCAAAATTGAAATTTGGGCGATTTCATTTTTTTGTCATTATCTGCGTTTCTGTTTGAGGGATGTTGACATGACAACATTATACAGGCAATTAACAATAGTTAATTATGACTCAGAGAGAATCATCACTCTTTTCCGTTTTGAAAAATTATAACACATTATACAGGCTAGGCCACGTAGAACAGTTCAACCCCAATTTTTCCAAGTATGCTCCAGAAAATGCTTTGTCCGGTTAATCTCTTGACACCAAATAGGAATTGTTAAGTATATTCATGAATAGAATTGCAAAACTTTTGCAATGATGTGTCACTCGAACCCAGAAGAGTTTTGAATCTTGAAGGGGCTGCCACCCCAATTAAGGTTATGATCATAGATCACTGAAGTTAAAATACGTCGGAAGATTAAGCAGTTTTTATAACTTATGCCGGAAATATCGTTAAGTAGGTATTTTTGTACAAGGTGATTCACTTATCTTGGTAACCCCTTTATTTGGAAACATAGATATGATTTTGTGCCTTGAATTCAAGAAGGCTAGTTTTCTAGTCAATGTGCTTCTTCAAATAAGATGAAATATGTGGCTACAGTAAGATGGGGCTCCATGTCACAACGCTGTCATTGTGAAGAGATATTTAGATCAAGAATTCGAAAATAAATGGATAGCAATCAATGGACCCATCAGGTATCGCCAGACCCCAGACCTAAAGCTCATGGATTACTTTCTAAGCGGTACCTACCCTGAAAAATATGGTATACCAAACTGATTCTAATAACTTGGACCATTTGAAAATAAAGATAAGAAACTCATGTGCCCAAGTAGACCTTTTATATTTTGACCCAAGTAACTTATAAATGAAATAGGGGAATGATATAACTTGAGTATGGTTCATAATGGCCGTTTGAACATATGATTCGAAATGTTTCAGTTGTAATTAAAAAAATGTTTATTGTTATAACATATAATATTTAATGAATATAATAATAGAAAAATAGTTTGTTACAAAACCTCCTTCATTTTATGAAACAAAAATCATATCTAGGTCATCTAGCCATTATGATCAAAACATAAGTTATATCATTTACCTATATCATTTTAAGTTACTTTGGTAAAAATATAAGGGTCTCTTCACAATGGCAGCGTTGTGACATGGAGCCACATCTTGCTGTATCCACATATTTAATCTCATTTGAGGAGGCAGATTGTTTAGAAAACAAGACTTCTTTAATTCAAGGCACAAAATCATATCAATGTCTCCAAATAAAGGCATACTACCACAATACAGAAAAAAATAAATGGAACAGAATTAACATAAAACATGCTGCAGATCGCTGACGGTTAGAAATGGATAAAAATTGTAATCGAAAAAAAAATTCAGAATGAAATCATCTTTAGAATGACATGATAAAAAAGGTATGTCCCTGAAGAAAAATTTTCGAAAGCGCCGAGACGTCTGGCGTCTTCATTTATTTCCCAGATTTTTATGTGCATCTCAAGTGGACATTGACTTGTTCAAAACGCTATTCACAGAATGAAAAAATATTCAGACGCTCTCGAGAAAATTGGGGTTACCAAGATAAGTGAATCACCCTGTACGTGGGCCACCCTCTATAATGTATATTTTGTTGTAGCAGTAAATAGTAATGATTTTATTCTGGGTGATAATGCACTATTGTTTCCACAGGAAGAAACACAACTTTTTATTATAGCTCAGCAAGGAAATCCCTTGTTGAAAATCATAGTATACCACTAGACTGCTATGGAAAAAGTGCCTGTATAAGGTTTTATTTTCAACATTCTTTCACTAACAGAAACGGAGATAATGACCAAAGTTGAAATGGCCCAAATTTCAATTTTGGCCCATAATTCGAAATCAAAAATAAAAAGTTTCTTATTGTATGGCACAGAAACGTGGAAAATCACAGAAAACAACAGAAAAAATATGGAGGCTACCGACACGGATGTGTTCAGAAGGTCATTAGGAATATCCAGAAGAGACCGAGTACGAAATGAGGATGTTCGAGCAAGAATGGGAATAGAAGAGCCTCTCATGACCGAAATTGAAAGAAGGCAACTGATTTGGTACGGGCACGTGAAGATGATGGATGACACCAGATTACCAAAGCAGATCCTGGAATGGGTACCATCACATCGAAGAAAACGAGGAAGTCCGAGGAAAACGTAGATGGAGGGCGTTTCCAAAGCTATGAGCGTGAGAAATCTGGCAGAAAACTAATGGAGTGACAGGAGGTCATGGAAATTAGGCATCGGAAAGCGACGAAAGACGTTATAAAACCGATATATAGATAGATAATACGATGGTAGAGGAATGCAGTTGATTATTAGTTTCTCTGAAAAAGACGACCGTAATGTGCAATTCATTTTCCTCTATCTCGTCGGGTTGAAAAGTTGTAGTTCATGTATCTCAAATTTTGCCCACCTGTACATATTCCTTAAGATATCGTGAGCTCCATCTATCAGAAGAGATCGGAATTATAAAACTGTCGAAAAGTATAGCAACTTGCAAACATGATTGTAGGTACATGAAGATTTCCTGTTTTTCCACACGAAATGTGTTTATAATCTTTATATATAGCGTGTCTGAAAATGATTTGCAAAAAATTCAGGGGTGATTTTTGGACCAAAAATAAATAGCATTTCTTTCATTAATTTTTTTTCGAAAATTGATTATTAACGAAGTTACAAAGTTTTTTTGCTCTACTTTTCGCCACGTTCATCATATTTCAACGAATTGGTGGCTTTCACGGGATGAACGAAACGAATTTGCAAAACCATATTATCCCATTTTGTAGAGGGCGCCACATACGAGCCTTTACTTTTGTTTGAATGGTCCCAACTTTTTTGTGCTCCACTGTATGCAAATTTTGATCAAAACCAAGTCCGCTAGACTTTTTTCTACAAAAAAAGAATATTTTATTTGTTTCGATATATCGAGAAAAACGCAATTGCTTACATGCCCTGAAACGAAATCTTTTTTTCACCGCATGACCATCCCGATCTGACTCCTTCCATTGTCAATGTTTTCAATGAACATGATGAATTCCAATAAGGGACTATTTGAGGCTGAACACCTATGCCTTGCTCAATTAGTAGATTCGACTTTTCTAAAACCAAAGGATATGAACTTCTCTAATGCAGGGGTCATCAGATCCATTCCTAATACCAATGTATAAAAGAGAGTTTTCAGAAACCGTTGACACTATGAGTACAGAGAATAACTCAAACATCAATTTTGACTTCCATGGAATCACTACGATTTATAGTAGCATCATGAAACTAATAACAGAGAGAATCCGAACATAGCCACGAAGAGACTGATTGTGCATCTGTAGGGTGATGTCATCGCCAACCTTCGACTTTTGCGTGAGACTTTCGACTCAATTATACTTTTCACTGTCATGCTCATTCACTTATTTTCAGTAATACTACATCTTGTAACCTGTTCTTTCGAGCATTTCGGCCGTCGTCGTGGATTAGTTCCCGACGTTTCGCCTGTTCGAGTGTCTAGCATCTTCAGGAGATATATTGCAGGAAATGTTCTCACTGGACTGAACTGCCTGAGGGTACGATGACGGCAAAAATGCTCGAAAGAACAGATAACATTAAACGATGGCCGCGAAAGCCTCGACCAATTTATTAATGATGCTACATCTTGTTGATCAGTTTATAATTTCTGTGTGAATGAGCCTTTCTTAGGTAATATTTGCATCAACCCTGGTCCTTCTTCGTGCGTTATTCATGCTTTATAATAAAAAATACTATTGCTAAAAAGTAAAATCATTACCACTTGATTAACTAGTTCATGAGCGCTTAAGCTAGAGAAGTGCCTATTTGGTTTTATTAATGAATACTGTCGTTTGTTACTGTTGTAAATGTAGTTTTTTGTATTAATATTTGGTTTCCGTGAAATTCTTTATTTTTCTTCATTTTCAACAAGAAATGAATTCACATTGAAATATTCAATTCCATTTTTCATTTCTTTAAAAAAAAACTAGTGAAAAATATGTGAAATTCTCTCCTGAAGTTCCGAAAGTGTGTCCCCGAAACTACCATTAGATCTAATGTCCCCATAACCACTAAACTGCATGTTTTGGCACCCATCGGAGGTTTCCGGGACATTTGGTGCTTACAGGGACAGTCCCCAAAACTGCCCATAGACAAAAAAAGCTTGTGAGAACAGTCCCCATAAGCACCAAAAGTCCTCGAAACTGCCAATGCTTGCCAGAAAATGTCCCCGAAACTGCCGCTTGACATATATATATATATATATATATAATATATATATATATATATATATATATATATATATATACAGTAAACCGCCTTTGGAGAGCCATACATTGACAATTTACCATCATTTCGACGTCCACTTGCAATCTGACGTCTGATATACGGACGTCGGATTGCCTTGAGAAATGTTCAGTGTTTTTCGACGTCATGGAACTTTCTGAGTCGTTATGCCAAATTTCGCCGATGACGTCAGATACGCTCATCTTGTACAAAACCGTATATTTCAGTTCAACCAAGGCACGATAGTGGCGCTGACTACCACCAGTTGCGTATATGATATATGTGATCTTACGAAGGAATAATCAAATAAGATTAACTCGGTGGGCAAAACGTAGTTTATTTTGATACAACACGTGGTTTCGGTACACAGACAGAGATAACTGCATCGACCTTCCGTTCTCGAGAGGCACGTTAAGAGAGAGCGAGACAGAGATCAATCCCTCTGTGCAGCCTCGGGAACACAGAAGTGTGGTAGACATTCAAATCATAGAGTTATTCTTCTTACATTTACATTCGCACATAAGCATCAGACAAACAAGGGGGTCAAATTTAACAATTGCTAACACGGCCATACTTACCATTGAAACGTCATCGTTTCACATTAACATCCACTACTATTACAGTCAAAACCACATTATTTGGATTTACACTTTACATAAAAGAATTTGATCATTTAATGAGCATGGCTCTATTTTATGCGCTGGCTCGCGATGCGGCATATGAATATGTGGGAAAAAGAAGAGCCAGGCGAGAAAAAAACCACAACCGCTCTCATGCTCAAATTAGAACTTTATAGCCAAGATTTATCTCATGTCACTCATCGACAGCAAACACCCAGGACAGACAGTATCACGGATTTTACTTGTGAACGAAATAGCTCTGACTTCAAATGTTCGACAAAATCAAATTCTATCCAAATACTATCAAACAAATTCTGATCAACTATTATCGAACAAATTCTATTCAACTACAATCGAACAAATTCTAATCAACTAGTATCAAACAAATTCTAATTAACTACTATCAAACAAATTTTAATTAACTAATTCTTGTCAACTGTAACGTCATCCAACCCAACAGGACTCTGTAGTCACGGGCTATCACAACGACGTTCGAGTTGTAACCAAATTCTAATCATCTTGACGTTACCCAACCTCACAGTACCCCAATGGTAACGGGTTATCACAGCAACGCTCAAGTTGAAACTAAATTCTAATCATCTTGACGTTACCCAACCACACAGTACCCCAATAGTAACGGGTTATCACAGCAACGCTCAAGTTCAAACTAAATTCTAATCAACTGCAACGTTCCCAAACCACACAAGACATATCTGTCACCGGTTTAAAACGTTGCCAGTTGAACATAAATTCATTACACTGACCTCTACGATTTTGAATGATTGAAATGATTTTGAATTAACGTTTCAAGGCTATAGAATTCCAAGTATTTTCAAAATTTCAGCTTTGATTATAACATATAGCAAGAATCTCATAGAGTACATTAAAGAACATAAAATCTGATAGACATGGGAAATATTCAACTTCATCGTGGCACCCGTTGGAACGAACACTCACTCATCACTAGTCGATTCTTCGGGCCAAGGTCTCAGTTGTTCTTGGCCGGCTACAGTTGTTCTATTCTGGCCTCCTATTCTTCTCAGGGCATATCGATCATTTGGAAGGACTGCTTGTATGTTGTGTTCCGTCGTTTTCTGTTTCAGCGGACATAGTTTAACGTATCTCGTAAAACTGTCTACTATAACGAGTATTTGGGTGAAGCCGAAAGACTTCACTAACGGGCCTGCATGGTCAATATGCCATGTATCTAGCTTTTCAGTCGGAACATGATTGAGTTGACAAAAGCCAGATCTTTATCCTGTATGTGATTTACCAATAGTGCAGGATCTACAATTATTCACATATTTGCGGACAGACTTATTCATCCCAGGCTAAATAACATCTTCTTTCATTTTGGTGATCATCTTGTCGAATCCAATATGAGAAGACTCGTCGTGGTATAGTCTCATGGTCTCTTATCTAGCCATTGAAGGAACATAACATCTGCTAGGATCGGTTCGCCTCGCTTGCCAGTAAACGATGCCATCTTGGATTGAAAATCCCTCTTCATGTACACGTTCCTCCAGGAGTTCTATGCAGAAGGGGTCAGCTCTTTGCCATTCCTTGATTGACTGCGGGGTACCTGAAACATTACAGAGCGCCAGTACTTGGTTCTCACAGGGCAAATTCCTACTAAGATAATCAACATGTTTCATCTTTTCACCAGGTCGATATTCTATTTCGAAATCGAAGTCTTGTAATTGAATCCACCACTGAGCTACTTTCGGAAGCAATTCTTTTTTCAAAGCTGTAGCCCTAATAGAATCACAATCGGTGAATATTTTGAATTTAATTCCGTATAAATAACTAACTTCAACCAAACACTCATCAAAGCTTTGAAGAACATGTATGACGGGACAACATCACAGATAAAAATGGGCAAGAAACTCTCACAAAAATTTGCTGTTAATAAAGGACTCCGACAAGGCTGCTGCATATCACCAACCCTGTTTAAGATTTATATTGCAAAAGCACTTAATCAATGGAAACGTAAGTGCAGAGGAATGGGAGTGGATCTTGGTGAGATGTGTCTGTTTACACTTCAATTTGCAGATGACCAGGTCATCATGGCCAATGACAAAGACGATATACAATATATGGCCAGAAAATTGCAAGAGGAGTACCGGAAATGGGGTCTAGAAATAAATATACAGAAGACGAAATATCTTCCCATAGGAACTGCCCTCTCGGATATTCAACTAGCAAATAATGAGACAATCACAGCATGTAACGAATACACCTATCTGGGAGTTATATTGATAGTACAGGAAAGGACGATAAGGAAATAAAAAAAAGGATAACACAGGCTAGAAGAACGATTGGTTGCCTCAATGGAATATTCTGGTCCCAACAGATAGGAAAGAAACGAAAATATAACATTTATGAAACACTCATCAAGAACAGCCTTCTATATGGGGCCGAGACTTGGAGGGTAACAAAAAAAAAACAGGAAGAAACTAGAAGCAGTAGAAATGGACGTTTTCAGAAGATCCTTAGGAATATCTCGGAGAGACAGAATTAGGAATGAAGAAGTGAAGCTCCGAATGGGTATAGAGGGATCTCTGACAACAGACATCGAAAGAAAACAACTGATTTGGTACAGACACCTCCAGAGAATGCCAACTACAAGAATACCTAAGAGAACTATGGAGTGGATACCGACAGGAAGAAGAAAGAGAGGGAGACCAAGGAAGAATTGGAATGATCGTCTGGCGTGGAAATTAGGCATCGGACAACGTCAGAAGACGTTTTGAAACCGACAATATATATATAAATAGTTTCTGAAATATATAGTGGCCTCTACGATTGCCAGCGTTTCAAGATCATACGAATGATATTTTGATTCAGCTGCAGTGGTTTTCCTACTGAAATATGCTACTGGATGTGCTAATTTATCTAAATCTTTTTGAATTAATATACCACTAAGACCTATAGAGCTTGCATCAGTGTGTAATTCGATTTCCCATTCAGGATTAAATATTCTAAGAGCTGGTTCCTTTATAAGTTGACCTATAATTTCTATACGTGCCTTCTCGCATTGTTCGGTCCATTCAAATTTAGTATCTTTCTTTAGCAATGAGGAAATTGGTGATGCTAGCGTGGCGAAGTTTTTGATAAATCGTCTGAAATAACTGGCAAGTCACAAAAATCGTCTAATCCCTTTCACATCTTTAGGAGGTGGGGTATTTTTAAGAGCTGCTATCTTTCTTGGGCTTGGTTTAATGGTTCCGTTTTCTATTATTACGCCTAAGAATTCTATGGAGTTCCGAAAGAACTGACATTTTTCATAATTTAAGCTGAAACCGTATTCTGATAATCTTTGAATAATTTTCTTCAGGTTGACAAGGCCTTCATTGATATTCTCGCAAGGACAAAGGATGTCATCTACGTAAACAAGCGCAATTTTTTTTTTATAATCTCCCAGGGCTTTATCAATTGCTGCCTGATAACACGAAGGTGAATTTATAAAACCAAATGGCATCCGATTATATTCACAGAGGCCATCAGGGGTTATGAAGGCAGTTAAATGTTTTGAACTTTCTTCTATTTCTATCTGATGAAAGCCTGATTTCATATCAAGTTTCATGTAATATTTCGCCTTAGACAAAAGGTCTATCTGATTCTGTATTCTTGGTAGGGGATAATTATTTCGAAGGACTCTCTTGTTCAATTCTCTATAATTCACACAAAATCTAATTTCTCCATTCCGTTTCCTAACTAGAAGAATGGGGCTTGCGTAATTTGATTCACTAAGTCGAATGATTCCTGATTCTAACTGGCTTTTAATGATATCTCTTACTTTCAATCTTTCTTGATAGGATAAATTTCTTGCCCTACATGCGACCGGGTTCTTATCTTTCAGTTGTATTTTCAATTTACCTGTAGTGACTGTTTCAGGCTTCGATTTGACCGCCTCGGTGATCATTTGCATAATATTTACTTTAAGTTGCTCGTCCAATCCTGACAAATCGATTTTTTCTGAATTCTGATTGCTATTAATTTGGAAAAATTTACAAGTTGTGACTCTAGTCTCAGAATCGACATTGTTTTTATTCACTTTCAGTTGGATATCGTTTTCTCTGAGAATATCTAATCCTATTAGAGCGTCAATATTATTGTGAGGAATTATATGATCACTAACAACGTTGAATTCAATTTCTAAAACTAATTGATCTTTATTAAATAAAATGGTTATTGTTCCATTGGTTTTAAATACTACATTTCCTATTCCTGAAATAAGTTTTTGTCTGGGAACAATATCGCAATTCAACTTTTTAGCAACGCTTTCTTTAATGAGGCAAATGTCTGATCCAGTGTCTATCAAATATGAAATCTGTATGAATCTATCATTGTGTTTGAGTTTACCTTCAGGATATTGGAAAATTCTAGAGGAGCTTTTTACTATCAAAGTTTGATTATGTGTATTATTCTCCCTCTTTTTCGCATTACAATATTGCTCACTGTGTCCCTTCATTTTACAAAAGTTACAAATTTTAATAGAATTTTCAAACCGTCTTTTTGCTGACCTGCAGTCTGCTGCTTTGTGCCCGAAAAAACCGCATTTTCTACACGTACCGTGAAATTTGTATTTCGCGTCTTTTTTTACCTGAACTGGCCTTTTTATAGAAGAATTCCTGGGTAAAGTCTCAGGTACGAATGGAATTTCCGCGTCGTATGACGAAAGAATCTTTAACAGCTCTGTTTCATCTTTGAATTCTTTTAAAATGACTCTATTTTTCACTTCTATACTAACTATATCGTGAGATACTAAACTTAAAATTATTTCCCAAGCGAATTTATCATAGAATTTTTTTATAGAATTCAATTTAGCATGTCCATATTCGACAAATGAACTAAAAACTATCGCTTTTTATCGACATACAACTTTCAAGTCTAGTCGCGGGGGTTCCTTTTTCAGGGAAAGCTATCTGTAAATCTCTAGAAAATGTTGACCAGTTTCTAACGAGTGGTTTCCAGTTTTGATAAAACTTGGCGGCACGACCTTTCAATGCCTCCCCAGCTTTTACAACAACTACTGTATCTAACATACCTATTTCGTCTTCAATTCGATTGATTTCCTCAACCCCTTCAAGGACGGAATGGACTGTCGTATCGGAGTCGAACTTGGCGAAAGTTAAATGAGCTGCCTGCATTTCGTCGTTTCTACTCCTGGAAAAACTTGATAGAATCTCCATCATCTTCATCTGGAACTGGATCTGGTTTTCCATGATTCCCGACATGGACATCGTGGATTGTTTTGGTTGAGCAGCATTGCCTTCACAGTTCTCCATTTCTTCAGAAACGTTGTTTCGCTTTTCGTGTTCCATATTTGGGATATTCTCGAAGTTTCACACAATACTCACAATTAACACTTCAAGGTCCTCAATTTCTTTATCGAAAAAGAAATATATTCCAACTTTCTGATGTGATCTTACGAAGGAATAATCAAATAAGATTAACTCGGTGGGCAAAACGTAGTTTATTTTGATACAACACGTGGTTTCGGTACACAGACAGAGATAACTGCATCGACCTTCCGTTCTCGAGAGGCACGCTAAGAGAGAGCGAGACAGGATCAATCCCTCTGCGCAGCCTCGGAAACAGAAGTGTGGTAGACATTTAAATCATAGAGTTATTCTTCTTACATTTACATTCGCACATAAGCATCAGACAAACAAGGGGGTCAAATTTAACAATTGCTAACATATATACGTTTTTCCGATTTCACATTGAGAGCAAACGACGACATGAGGTTTGGCAACATAGTCTCATAATCATTTTTATACGCTGCGATTACTAGACGTCTTTTATACGTGTTTATTTAAAAAAACCTTTTTTCCATGACCTCGGTTTTCGCTGCCCCCATTTGTGAATACAGAGATATCCGTCTGATGAACGTCAAGAAGGAAAGCATATTAGTATGTAATTAATGGCTTGCTTGGCGGCAAACTTCATGTAGCCCCAAGTTATGGAATATTGTAAACCTTTCTTTCATTGATCTTTCCGTTTTGCCATACAAATTATTTTTAGGGAATATTATGGATAATGAACGACAATGGGGATTCGTATGGAGGGTAGAAATTCATCGCTGAAATACGGATGACGCACTTCAGACGTCGATACAAACGAAGAACACAACTATTGATCATTTCAATTCCATGTATTTTTTTGACATAAGCAACATATGTCATTCTGGATTTTGCAGAAGAAATACTTTTTTTATCGTGCAGTATTAATAGTGGAAACAATTTCAAGAAGATTTTGATAACTCATGAATTTTGCTAGGGAATATGGATCACGAACTATTCTATCAACCAAATATTCATAGGAGTTTTATGTAATTCGGTCGAAACGTTTCAGATCGCTTTCGTACACTACCACCGTAACACGAGGATTATTAATCCGAAATTTTTCATTGCGATGTTTTCAACTTCAAACTATACATAAGTATAAGCGAGAGAGAGTGGGGTGGAATTTTGTGGGATGGAACCAGTGTTTGAAAACACTGGTATTCGTCTCACAATTAAAATTTCAGCCCTGATTCATATATCATCTGTCATGAATTATAAACGAATCCATTTTTCCCATATACCTACAATTTCAAGAAGAAGAAGAAGCACATATTATTATTTGATTCACTTAATTCGTAGAAAAGAAATTCAGACACAATAAAGGAGCCAATGACAATCCAATAAATATACAGTGTGATTCCGGAGGAGATAAGATTTTAGATGAAGTTTGAGAGAGTCATTTTATTGAATTTCCAATTGACATTCTACTGAGAGTTTGATTTTGCTTCATGATATTAGATTCCCATCAGATTTTCTCTCATTTCAATTTCAACCTTATAAAATTTCGTTTTTAGTTGTCCCTACAAAAAAATATCGAGAATTCGAGTCAGTCAATCATTGTGTTCAAGCAATAGGTCTCCCAGAAATGTGCCAAAAAACAGCTGAATAATGGCTCATTGAAGTAGAATCTAAAAAGGAAACAGCTAATAGGTACTATGTTCAATATTTCGGAATAAATTTCAAATTCGATGAAATATTTTAAAAAATCCTGAATTTCAATATCGACAATTCTTTATAAGGCAATAACTTGACAAATGAACATCAAGTGAGCCGAAAATGAACAAATTTCAGATCGTCACGTTTTTCACTGGGCTCTTCAGGTGAAATGCTCCCAGAAGTCAGATTGTTCGAGGGTCATTTTTCTTGGATGAACTTTTATATGTCCATTATCAGACGTCAAACCTAGTCGAAAGCGATTACGAATGAATTTATTTCGAGAAGATATCAAGAGCATCTTTCATGTTTCTGATGATTCCTTAAGGAATATTCACGAAAAATATGAATGTTTTAACAACGTTCATGCTGAAAATATGAACATAAAATTCTTGCGTTATCTCTATGTTGAATATTTGCTTTAGATTCATTTGTTTTTCTCCGATGAACTAATAAATAATGATAACGGCATCAATTTTTTTTAATTCATTTCGGCGGCTTCGTCTGCTGAGGTCATTAGCCGCATCTCTCAGATCAATGCGTAGAACAACAATCAATTCATCATGGGTACCACCACCATCAACTCAAACTTAGCAAACAAGTAAATACCACAAATTAATAAACAGATGATTAACAAACAAGTAGGTAAGCAAATAAGTAGATGTATAAATAGACACTTAGATAATGTTAAGAACAGTGATATGACGGGTGTATCAACTGCACTTCGAAAACATAAACTAGATTTTTTAAATAGTCCAGTCCTCTCCAAAAATTCTATCATTTTTCTTTCAGCTTCCTGGTCGTATTTCAACATCTCTTCAATAGTATTCCCCATGTTTAAGGCGTGGCGAATACTCCGATATTGTGGGCATTCTATGAGGATATGATGTACTGTGAGTATTTGGTGACACATCTCACATCTAGGTTGATTCATTCCTCGTAACATATATTATTATTATTATTATTATTATTATTACAAATGAAACAGAGAAGAGGCCGCAGCCTATAAATCTCATACAAAGAGAAAAGAAATAACACTTCAGAAGATAATATAACAGAAAAAAAAGAAACAAAAATTCAGCATAATAAACACATGAAACTACAATTTGTCTAATTGGTTTTTAAAAGAGTTTACACTCTCAGCGCACACAACACTGACTGGTAGTGAGTTCCACATCGCGAACACGTTAGGTTTGTATGTCCTATTCTTAGTCTAGTTAGAGTCACATCCTGATTTCGCCCCATAGTGAACATTCTTGGGAATCTTCTCACCGATTTTCTTACTTCTCGTAACTTTGCAAGGCTTTGATCCCAGGCATTCTGCCATTCTATTCTGAAATTGTCTTTATACAAAGTTTTGATATTTCCAAATTCCAGTCCTTTATATCCTGCAAAGCACTCAAAGAGTCTGTACATATGGTGAAGGATTGGCTATCTGTAAGGTCCCAATATTTTAAGGCTTGCCATATAGCATACTTTTCGGCATTGTATATATTACATGCCAGGTGAAGTGTCCAGGTATGTGATATGCCATCAGTGTAAATGGCGCTCGCGATTCCATGGTCTGCTTTGGAGGCATCGGTATATATGACTTTTGAAGTCTCTCTGTATCTTGCAATTGTAGATAGAAATGTGCTCTTCAGAAGTTCATTGTTGGCTTGTTCTTTATTATGAACTGCGCATTCCAGATGTATTATCGGTGGTCTATAACGCCAAGGGATGTGCTCAGAGTTATCGACATCGAGAACCGGTGGCAATGGGTATTGGCCAATTATTGATTGCAATCGGCCGTTCACAGATCTAGCGGGCAACGAATAGTGTAATGCTATTCTCGGTTCGAAGAGGGTTTCATACAGTTTTTTTAGATAAGTATCTCAAAATTGTCATTCCCGTGGTATGTAATTGAATGGTTCAAGAACTTGAGAACGGTCATAATTCACATTCCTGAAGAAACGAAAACTAGATGAGATACATTCACTGGAATATTGTACCATGTGTTATAGTTTGCCACATTAGTTCGAACGAAATAGTGAAAATTTTTCTTTCATTTGAAAAAAGAAATCTGTCACAGTCGAAAATGATCATTCCCGTGGCAGATCATGAATTTCATCAAATATATATATATATATATATATATATTCTTATGAAAAAGAGAGATAAAATAATACAATAAATGTTGAAACAAAAAGTACCTAAGCTGAGGTAAAAAAAGAAAGGGGTATCATAACATTCTTTGTATGATACTATAGAATCATACGATACTATCAACACTAGTACTAGTATCATACGATACTATACAGCCAGGGGAAAAAACCTCAGCCGAAAAAACCTGCCTCCCCGTAAACAAAATAACATAAAATATCAAATATCAGGAAAATCTTGAAAGACATCAGTGTGATCATCTTCATGTTATCCGTCGATGGGCTCGGATACACAGATTCCTCCCAAAACGACTCGTAATTCTCAATCTGAAATGAAAAAAGACAAAAGCAAAAAAGAAACCGATTATTCAGAATAAATCGAAAGCATTTTGAAAATGCATTTGCTACTTTAAATGATTCGAATTCAGCGCGTTAACCCATACCCAGTAATTTGAAAAGAGCCTTAAAGTAATTTCCGACTAATATTAACGTCAGTTGTGTTTATATCATTGAACAGAAGAGTTCTGCTAGTTAGCGAAAGTGTTGAGATCGGTGTGTAACATCCTAGCAGTCATTCCCGTGGAGGAAAATTTTTCAGGTAAAAATTAAAATTTTGTAAAAATTCATTGTATTATAATTTCATTATACCAAACATTCATAAAATATTCTGTTTTCTCATAAATGAAATATGTTTTTCTGGAAATACGAGAGTAAAATATCACTTTTGTCATTCCCGTGGATGTCATTCCCGTGCGAAATCCATGACACGGGAATGATTGCACTACCTCGGGAATGAGTATAATGTCTTGATAATGATGAACATAATTTTTTCAAAAGAAATATTGCTCGTGCTCGAAGCGGACTACGGAAAAACTGAGGATGAAGGGAAAAAGAGAAAGATAGCGTCGTTAAAAAATTAGTTAAAAGGCAGGAAAAATATATGAAGCAGAACGAAGGAAAAATGAAGAAAACCATACATGAAATGACTCCAAGGCAACAAAGGTGGCAAAGAAAGAAATGGAGAAGTAATACAAAAATTTATAGAAGAGCAAGAAAACTTCAGAAAGAGAAAATTTAGCTCAAAATACTCCTCGAGAAAGTTCTGATGATTAAATATTTTGAGATTGTAGGGAAATTCAACGCCAAAAAATGTCGACCAGGAGAAGAATAGGAAGACACAGAGAAAAAACAAAAAGAAATAAATATAGGCAGAATTGCTGTAGAATGAAGAAAATTTTCCACAAACTTAAATCGCCTGAAGGCTCGCCTGCCCCAAAGAAATTCTTTATTAACCCTCGGACAGGCGCACCTAATCTGTCAGATTAAGTGCATGGTTTTTTCTAGTTTCTCACGGCGGTGTTTGTCGCTCAGGGGTGGGACTTTCAGTAGCTTCTTGATTTTATATCGCGATCATGTATGTGCAATATCAACCTCCTCAGAGCCTTGATGTTAGTCGAAAAGAGTGCAATAATCTCTTGAATCGATTGCGCTCGATAACGTAAGTACCATCGAATTTGATTTTTTCAATATTTCTGGATGAAAAAGTCGTGTACTCCCGCTCCCAACACCCGAACAAAAAAAAAAAAAGTAAAAATATATTTCATATTTATTGCAATTTTTGATATAATCTGTGGGTTGAAATGAGCCCGCTTGAGTCTTCAAGTATTTTTTTTCGGGGTATAATGGCTGCAAACTCAAGTAAATGCAAGTAAATTAAAATCACCGTATGTTTCAAATACATATTTTCTGGAAGTTCTCTAGAAATTAAAGTAAAATGTACGAATATAAATATAAAGATAAAGGGCAACAAAACTTCACTAGAGAAAGGAATGCTAAACCGACTGATATCGTACAATATAAAAGTTCCATTGTTCTAGTTTACCTGGCAGTGGTTGTCAGCAGTAATAAACACTTGTTTTTGTTTCATATATAATCACAAATACATTCTGTTTTTATTCAAATATCCTTGTTACATTGAAATCTGCAGAATTTATCTTTCTTTAATTTCTACCGTCAATTTTTATTTATGTTTTGGAATTTTCTTTATATATTATGTGTATTTAAATGATAAAAATATTTTTCAACGTCCTCCCCATTTTCTAGCAAATATTTCTCATTAAAACATGAATTTCCCTACTTAATCTCACAGATGAGTTGCGCCCGAAACCGTTAGGATTAGGGTTGCGCCTGACCGAAGGTTAAAATGATATTGGATCTCCATCAAACCCAATTATGGTCAATATTTGGGAGGATCGAATGAAAACCAGAATTATTATCAAAAAATAATGTCAGGCAATTTTACAAAAAAATACAAAATGAAAAAATATCCTTTCGTTCTAGATGTTTTTGAAAATAATTAATTATGCTGATTATGTATTTCATGATAATGGCATCTTATATCATTATTATATTTAGATATACAGGGTATTTGTCCTCAGAGGAGCCACCTCGTATATTTCTTATCTCATAGCGATTGGAAAAAATTCCCGAAACACGTCGATTCTGTCTTTTCATGCTAACAATAAAAAAATTATATCTGCGTTTTCAAATCAAGTTTTTCTACATTGATTTCCAAAAATAATTTCGACTGCAAACCATCTTTAACATGGTTCAGCATAATTGGTGTTTGATGACGCACATTCACAATTCGTTGGCGTAGTTCGTCCAAATTTTCAGGCTGGGTCAAAAAAATTTGAGGTAGTAAATTGATTTTTAGCGGAAATGGTTCATCAAAACAACGTTATTATACACCGATGTTAAGAGACCTTCCAAATGAAGTATCACATAACCCCTCTAACCTTTTCAATTTTGAGGGGTTGCTCGTTCAAGCTTCCAATATTCGTCAAAAAATGTCCCCCCGGACAAAATCATTCGACGTGATTTTTCCAATCACTATGGGATGAGAAAATGACGAGGTGGCTCGTCCGAGAACAAACAACTTGTATATTATGGTTCCTAGAATACCTATTCTGTTTTTATATATATATATATATATATATATATATATATATATATATATATATATATATATATATGTAAACTATATTGAAAGTGGAAATATATTCTGTTGAAATTTCATAAAAGTTTCGAATCACTTCCTATTCAGAATCCTGATTATTTTAGATCATTCCCGTGGAAGATTGGTCATTCCCGTGGACTACCTTGACCAAACATTTTTCTGAAAATAGCCAAAATGCAGGAATTTCAGGTGTCATTCTATTTTTGTAGAACAGTTAGGTTTTGATTATGACAAAAATCCTCATTTGAATAATGTGGTACCTCAGAGTAGCGACGATAAGACCTATATTTTCAATTAAAGATATTTATTACTGAACAATAATTTAATATTGATAACTTAACATCACGTGTATCTGGTTCACACTATATTCTCAAATCTGACATTTTCTCGTTGTCAGCCGTGACATCTCCTGAATCACGATCTCTAGTCGATGGTCTCCACACTCCCTCCTTTCTTGTCAGCTTCAGTGGCTCAAGCTTGGGACGACCTGGTTCCTCGATACGATCGGCGTCGGCGGTGGTTGTGTGTTCGAAGTCTTGGTTGGTCGCCCCTTGACACCTCTCCAATAATGAGGGTTCTTCTTCTCTAGTAGATGGTCCTTCCGACTCTCCTTCTTGAAATACTTTCAAGGTGTGAGACACATGGCGTTTAACCATTTTGTTGTCCCTTATCAGAGTTAGCTCCCGTTTTAGCACTTCATATTCTCTTTTATCAAATCTTGGAAACAACTTATTTGCTACCACCAAGTTCTTGACCAACACCTTATCTCCTGTCTGAATGTTGTCTTCTTTTGCTCTTCTTGCCGTATCTTCTTCCTCTTTTTCCTTTTGTTTTTTTAGAATATCACTATCTTTCGCTTCTTCATTGATATTTTCGGCATCTTTATCTGTGATTGATGGTATTTTGTCCCTAATATTACGACCAAACATCAGTTCTGACGGTGTGTTTCCAGTAGTGCCGTGTGGAGTAACATTATGCATCAACGTGAATTTCTGTAATTCATTATGCAAATCGAGTCCATTTGAATAACCAATCTGAAGACGTTTTAGGATTGATTTGTTCATATTCTCTACCTCTCCATAGGCTTGTGGCCAATACGGAGGAGTTTGTATCTGTTAAAAATCGAGCCCCTCAGACGTCATCTTCAACTACGCCTATGGTCCGAACGCACCGAAACGTCAAGACGATTTCTCATCTATGTTAATTAGTTGACAGATCAACTCATGCTCGTTATTAATTGTAACAATCAATCAATCTTCCCTTTCTGTATCGACTCTCTCTGAAGATCAGACCTCTCTTGTGAAATTAGAATTTTCAAAAAGTCACCTCGCAAATTAATTGTACATCTCGTTCATTTTTGGAAGCAATCAATTAGGTAAGTGAGCATTTCTCAAAGTCATCTCTCATTAATGCATATTTAATGTTATTTTCCTGCTTTTTATAAAGTTTGAAAATGTGTCCACGTTTTAGATCATAAAATCTATAAAAATACTGGTAATCCTCTCTCTTTTTACTCTCAGCATTTAACTAATGGAATTGACTCCTCTAAGAAACATATTTTGATATATTTTGCTGTTCTCATGATTTTTCAGATTTCTCTAGACTTCTCACAGTGGAAATAATAATTGATTGCTCCAGAAATGAACATTATTTGTGGTAATGAGTTTTGATTCATTATATTCTCATGTGCACCTCATTATCTCAATGTAGTCATCTCATTTCTCAATCATGCACTTCTCATTCCACTTGCTAATTATTTTTCTCGAGTTTCAGATGAATGAACGATCTCAAGCATAAGGGTGAATCATGGAATCATTCTTCTCTCTCAATAAAATCAACTCAACTTCTCTGAAATATTTGAACGATCAAGTAATTCACACATTGTACCTGATTGACAGTCTCAATCCCTGCTTCACCTTGAGCAGTCTCCTCAAATATTGTCCACATGATTAAATTGGTATGATCTCCTCATTATAACTAAGAAATTCTCAAGTTCATTCATCGGAAACATTTAGCAAGTGGCAACTCAAGCTTTCAGCTTCAAACAAATCAAAGGATTGGTGATTTACACTCATACAATGTACTCTCATATTGTCATTCTCATAATTATCAATTGTAACTCTTATTTTTCTGATGAACACTAACCCTGCTTGCTAAAAGTAGTTTGTCACTGTAAATTTTGTCTCAATTGATTAATTAGCCTTCTCGTTACAGAACTACGTTATAGATCATAATTATTGATTTCTCAACATTGATATTCTCATATTGTAATGATCTCAATGAAGACCAGACTTAGACTATTAAGTTTTCAATACATGTACTCCTCTAAGGCCTAATCTCACTTTATTACAACTCAGACTACTCTAATAATTCACTATTGAACCTTTTGTTTTTCTGATGAGATAAAGAGGCTCTCGCAATAAATTTCATTTGCATCATCACTGTAAACTCTGTGTTTAATTTTGAATTCATGGAACTCTCTCAAAGTCTAAGTCTGACTTCATCTGACCTCTCATTTTGAACTTCTCTAGATTACTTCTGTTTTTAGTTGAATAATCACTCTGAGTTTATAGATGACTTTAATATTGTATTTTTTACTGTATTAACTTCATGCGGGTGACTTATTCATTTTATGACTGTAAATGATGTCAATAAATGTTTTTACAATACCATCTCTAACTCAATTATCTGGATACAGTCCTAAACTTTATTTTCCAGAATCAGAACATCCCCGATTTTGTACATTTGGTCCTTCAAGCCGGATAGTTGAGTTAGAATCAGTACCATTCACAATCATATTTCTCAGTACCTGATCATAGTTCTCATACTTCTCAAATATTTCATATTTCTTATACCTCTGCACTTTCTCTTACCTCTTAAATTTCCCAGACTCCTCAAATTTATCCTACTCCTCAAATTTAGCGTTCTGCTCAAATTTCTTTTACCTCTCAAATCTCTATTCCTCTCAGGATTCTCATATCTTTCAAATTTCCGATACTCCTCATATCTTCTTATTCTCCTCAAATTTATCATACTTCTTAAATTCCTCGTACTCCTCAAGTTCCTCATTCCTCTCGAATTTCTCGTACTCATCAGATTTCTCGTACCTCTCAAAGTCCTCATACCTCTCAATTTTCTATTACCTCTGGAATTTCTCATACCTCTCAAATTTCTGATACCTCTCAAATTAATCATACCTCTTATATTTCTTATACTCATCAGATTTCTCGTACCTCTCAACTTCCTCATACCTCTCAGGTTTCTATTACCTCTGGAACTTCTCATAACTCCCATATTCCTCATACCTCTAGACTTCCTCGTACCTCTCGAATTCCTCATACCTCTCAAATTTCTCATACATCTCAAATTCCTCATTCTCCTCAGATTTCTTGTACCTCTCAAACTCCTTATACCTCTCAAGATTCTCATACCTCTCAGGTTTCTCGTTTCTTTCAAATTTGTTATACTCCTCAAATTACTCATACCTTTTGAATTCCTCAAATTCCTCATAGTTCTCAAGTAAAAGCATCTCATATCAAAATTGTCCATCTCAAAGAAAGAACACCTCAGAGAAGAACAGCTCAAATCAGCTCTCCTCTGAAAAGTTCAGCTATGATCAGGTACTCTTGCTCCTCCTCTGTTAATGTAGTCTCCTCCGATCTCTAATTACTCCTCAAATGTCGTCCTCTGCGTTCTCCGACCTAAATGGCGTCAAGATCAACTGAAATTTCCTCATTCCAATCCTCTCCATGACCACCTCCATATGACAACCTCACTAGGGCCCCTCAACAAGTTCAGCCACCTCTTCGAAGACTCCTCAAGAAGTCAGTAACGCCAAGCAGCCGCCTCCAAGAAGGCCTGAAGCCTTCGGCAGTCGTCAAGGCCCCCCCAAGAGTCAACGCCTCCGAAAGACCGCTCACTCTCCTCGCCAACGCTCTTGCCACCATCATCACTCCAGTGACCTCGCACACAGTAAGACTTCTCGTCGACTCTGGATCAGAACTCTCGTTCATCTCTGAAGACCTCGTTCGTCAACTCAGCCTTCCTCGAAGCCAGTCCAATCTCACCATCGTTGGAATTGGTGAAGTCACCTCAAGATCAAGAGGATCAGTTTCAATTACGTTGAAACCTCTTAACTCTCAAAAGACCGTGAATATAACTGCTCATATTTTGTCATCTCTTTGTACTATATATATATATATATATATATATATATATATATATATATATATATATATATATATATATATATATATATATATATATATATCCAACGAACAAACTGGCATCTTTTCCGAAACGGTATAGGCCTGCATCCTCGTGTATATTGGTGTATATTCAAGAAAGTTTGCACCGTACATTCCGACTTCCAGTTATATCCAGCGGATGGACTGCCATCCGTATATTTTGATACAAGTAGGAAACAGTTCGACCTCTATATATTCTATTTCCAGGTAATCTGCCTTCCAGCAATGTTGCCAATTCGATGTAATTCTCATGTTCGTGATCGGAAGTCATTCAAGATGTTTATTCATTTGATTTATCGAATGGCTGAAAGTAATAGTCACACTTGACTGAATAGTTTTTTATTTCGTTACCAATTGCGTAATTGGTAATTGTTTATCCATGCGATAATCATGTTTTCCAGATTCAAAAGTTCAATTATTCGCTCTGATTTGGATTTCGCCCGCAGTAATTCAGAATATACAAAAATTTTTCAACGCCTTATATCAGTAAGCCTCTATTTTGGATACTCTTTGATTCAGAAATGGAGAAGTAAAGATTCAATTTGATAGACTTCTGGGTTTGAAAACTATATATGAAATGAGATTTTTTCGTGTTTTGATATAACTATTCTGGATGTGTTTTTTCATATCACGTATTCTAAAAAAAATTCCACAAACCTTTCGAGGCATATCGAAGATGATCCTCAGAATAACATAATAATTATTTATGCATGTGTTTTTTGCAAATGAAAGAAACACATAGTTATTTTGAACAACAAAAAGGCAGGTTCCTGTGCACATTTAGTGCAACTATTCAATCCTGCTTTATCCATTGGAGTTATCAAAACGTATAGAATTCCCACTGGCATGAAAACTGACAACCAAGATATCAAATACATCCATTTATCCTATATAAAAAGTCATTTCCTTTTCGAATCGACTTTCATATTTTCACATTCTACCTCGAAAAATTCTCCTCTGTTCATCGATTAAATTATTGAAGCGATAAGCGTTGAAGTACTGGAAAGAAGGATTAAAAATGGTGTTATGTGCGTAGGTGGAGTCAGGGTGTTTCAAAATTGTTTTTTTTTTCATCAAAATCGGTAGAATGATCGCATTAATGATAGGTTTGGTAATCAAATTTTCTTGTTTTATTCAGTTTCAAGATCTAATGCAATGAAAAGGAAACGTACTAAAATACTGTCTTCAATCTGCACTTTCGAAGGTGCGACTGGCACTTGTCAATCTTGCCATGTTGGCAACTGCCAGATGACTTCTATCAAAAAAGCAGCTGCACCCAAATTCCCGTTTTTTCGAGGTTTCTAGCTCTCGTATGAAGAAGTAGATCTCAATGGGATTATATTTACATGCATTAATTTCTCAAGACAACTGTGAAGATACCTAATTCATGTAAATCCATAAATCTATAACTTTAGCAGTATTAACTGATATTCAGTATATCAACAACAAAATTTTGCAGATTTTCGACGACGTTTAATTTGGAGTTTAGCGATATCAATCTCTTTAATACGTCCATTTCTCAATTTGAAAAACTGCTAGAACAAACGCTATCAGAATAAATATCAGAAAAAAAATTTAATTTTGTACAATTTCATTTTGGAACTACATAGTGCAAAATTAAATTTTTCATTTGGTTGTATGATTTTTTCCACTTAATTTGTGAATACTTTTTGGGTTGGAACCTGTGTTTGTATTCCTATCTTTCATAAATAAAATAAAATGAAAAATCGGAGATGTTATAGTTTGATTATTCGAACCATCAGAACATCCGAAGAATGATGATAACACATGCAATATGGTACGTTTCAAATCAAACACTTCAAGAAAACTTGAAGTACCATACGTGAAAGGTGTCATAAAAAAGCGGGTATCACCACATGAAGCAGGAGAACCACGTGAATATTTTACTTCACCCACTGACTGAAGTGCACAACGATCGAGATAGGCGACTCAAACGAAAATGTCCAGCAGATCTGAAATAGATGTGAAAAAAAAACTGGGCAGGACCTCACAACGACACTTGAAAGCACTCAGATCTGAAGCCAGCAAATAAGCTCATAGAATGGATTTTTTTCTGATTGCTCGTATTGTTATAATTATAAAAAAAAATTTATGGAAAAAAAGTTGAACAATCCGAAAACGAATAATCAAAAATTACTATTCTCACAAGAAAAAAAAGTCCTTCACATTCACTCTGAATTTAATTAATTAAATTGTTAGCGGATAAACGAGCTTTTGTAAACCCCAATGAAGTCAAAAGCCGGCCTCGGACTCACGTTTCGAACAAAATCTCTGCATAATGGTATTGGACACCCCACAAAAAGATTGATAATTTAAAAAAAGGGAATAAGAATTAGGTGAATTCCAAATGAAAAAAATCACCTGCAAAGATTCAATAATGCATATAATATTCTACGGTTTTAATATCTGTTATAGTTTTTTGGTGTGACTTCGAAGTTCTCAAGGCAGAATGAAAATATATCAATTCAAGAACAAAATAATGGGTGTATTCTGCTTTTCATCTTCCAATCGTGCGGTACAGGGTATAGATCTGTAACGCAGGATTGATCTTCACCTATGTGACCACCTTACAAATTCACCCATGAATCGGAATGAATTGTACAGAGTTATTAGGTTCGAGTTCGTAATAAGATTCATTCCTGATTATATAAGATAATATTCCGAGATCCAGCCAATCACCATTCTGAATGAATGACGCTGTATATTTAGTTTGAAATTCTTATGTTTTGACGAAAAAATTGTAATGTATATCGGTACAAATGAATGTTTTCGTCATATTGAGGTTGATTCTGATGCGAATCTCGAAATACCAAATTTTCAGTATGATTGTTGACAGATCTAAAACTTAGAATATTTCTGTATACTGAATATATGCAATGATAATATTTCTGGGAGTTTCATTCAGAGTTTTCTCCACCTACTTTAACAACATTTGAGACGAATCAATACATTTTGAGCATAAGATGAAATAGATACTCACTTTGTATTTTTTTATCGTTGCAATGCGATGAAAAAGTTTCAGCGCTGAAAATGGATTGAAATATGTATTTCAAACCTATTTTCATGATCAGGCAGATATAGAAATATTTTATTCAGAAAAAAACAAATGATTCAAAATAGGTATGTTATCTTTGCGTAACAAAATACAATGGCAAAATATCAGCTCAAAATGATAATTTTTCAAATAAGAGTTTCTACTACGAAAAAGAATCTGAGTTAATATAACAATCTGATGATTGACTTACATACACGTACACGTCGTTCCCATATCAGACGAGTTTTTCGTGTGAAAATTCGAGGCGACGCATTTTCGAGTGATTCGGTCACTCATGAAAATCAGGTTCGTAACAAAACTCTGTACATTTTTAGTAAAATCCGCGAACAGTCCTAGTCCTATAATACAACCTATCGGCATCATCGAAAATGGAAAAGATTTTTACGAAATAAACTTTTTCTGCAAAAATGTCCAGGAACCATGAGTACCTATACCAGAAGTTGGAGAGTACTCAGAATAAAATGAAAGTTTCCTCAAACGTCTGATAGACCATCTCGGTAAATCATCCTGGATGGTATAAATTCATATTTGAAATCATAAATGATATTTATTTCACTACCTGTTCCATCGAACAGGAGATAATCGTTATTAGCCTGAAATATCATCATCTAATAAAGCACAGGTGGAAATTTTCACCGTTTCGGATATATACTAGAAAAAAAATTAGAATTTTGCCCTCATTTTGAATCTAATTTAACCAAACTAAGTTTCCATTTATCTAATTTTCACATAATTCAAGTCGACTGGCCTTTCAATATTTTCCCTATAATAATTCGTGAAGAATATAATCTGACGATTCAAATATTATATTTCATCGTTTCAATGAATATATTTCAGGATGAATTTTTCTAATAATTATCATCATGATTATTCTTGCACAAATGCAGATGCAGAAATATTTCAATCTCAAATTCCGCGCACCATAACAAGATCCCGGCAAAATATCTTCTATCGCCAGCTGCAATGTTATGTTTATTTCTTTACGATGCAAAAAACGTCTATAAAGCCATAAAACTCGTCCCGTGAACGACAGACCAGTGATGCCGCTTGCTCCGGATGCCACTTCAGCCGCTAAATGTAAAACCGAGAATATACATATCCGTGAATATAATATACACGAGTGTGACGACAGCGCCACCAAACTCGATCGCGCAGAACCTCTGACATACAGGACGTTCAGAAATGGTCAAATTTGGCGTCCAGCCAATTATCATCGCAATATATAGAGGATGCCATGCTGAACCGTTCTGTGTGATTTTCAGCTGATGTAAAGTGGCATCCGTATATCGGATGCCACATTACCGCGGATGCCACTCTTACCGCGATTTTAACATGGGAGGATGCCAAAATGTACCGTAGATATATATATATATATATATAATATATATTATATATATATATATATATACATGGAAAAGATTTAATATATAATATATATATATATATATATATATATTATATATATTATATATATATATATATATATATCTATGGTACATTTTGGCATCCTCCCATGTTAAAATCGCGGTAAGAGTGGCATCGCGCGGTAATGTGGCATCCGATATACGGATGCCACTTTACCATCAGCTGAAAATCACACAGAAAGGTTCAGCATGGCATCCTCTATACATTGCGATGATAATTAGCTGGACGCCAAATTTTACCATTTCTGAACGTCCTGTATGTAAGAGGTTCCGCGCGATCGAGTTTGGTGGCGCTCTCGTCACACTCGTGTATATTATATTCACGGATATGTATATTCTCGGATTTACATGTAGCGGTTGAAGTGGCATCTGGAGCAAGCGGCATCACTGGAATGTCGTTCACGGGACGAGTTTTATGGCTTTATAGACGTTTTTTGCATCGTAAAGAGATAAGCATAACATTGCAGCTGGCGGGAGAAGATATTCTGCCGGGATTTTAATATGGTGCGGGAAATCTAAAATTGAACTATTTCTGCTTCTGCATTTGTGCAAGAATAATCATGATCATAATTATTAGAAAGATTCATCCTGAAATATATTCATTGAAATGATTAATTATAATATTTTAATCGTGAGATTAGGTATATTCTTCACGAATTATTATATTAAAAATATTGAAAGGACAGTCGACTTGAATTATGTGAAAATTAGATTAATGGAAACTTTATTTGGTTAAATTAGATTCGAAATGAGGGAAAAATTTTCATTTTTTTTTTTAGTATATATCCGAAACGGTGGAAACTTTCCACCTGTGCTTTATTAGATAATGATATTTCAGGCTAATAACCATTATCTCCCGTTGAATAGGTAGTGAAATGAATATATTTTATGATTTCAAATATGAATTTATCCCATCCAGGATGATTTACCGTGATGGTCTATCAGACGTTTGAGGA
Source organism: Hippodamia convergens (assembly GCA_038502775.1). Lineage (NCBI taxonomy): Eukaryota > Metazoa > Arthropoda > Insecta > Coleoptera > Coccinellidae > Hippodamia > Hippodamia convergens. The sequence goes on along the minus strand of JAVSIQ010000750.1, from coordinate 25,040 downwards.
AACTTTCATTTTTTTCTGAGTTCTCTCCAACCTCTGATACAGGTACTCATGGTTCCTGGTTTTTGCAGAAAAGTTTATTTCGTAAAAATCTTTTCTATTTTCGATGATGCCGATAAGTTGTATTATAGGACTGTTCGCGGTTTGTACCTAAAATGTACAGGGTTTTGTTACGAACCTGGTTTTCATGAGTGACCGAATCACTCGAAAATGAGTTGCCCCGAGTTTTAACACGAAAAACTACTAATATGGGATCGACGTGTACGTGTCCATACACGTATCAACCGATTGATATATTAACTTAGATTCTTTGTCGAAGTAGAAACTGCTCAAAATCTATTGATTCTTCTCAAATGTTGATAAAGTAGGTGGAGAAAACTCCGAATGGAACTCCGAGAATTATTATTATTGCATATATTTAGTACACAGAAATATTCTAAGTTTTAGATCTGTCAACAATCATATTGAAAATATGGTATGTCGAGATTTACATCAGAATCAACCTCAATATGAAGAAAACATTCATTTGTACCTACTTTGATTACAATTTTTTCGACAAAACATAAGAATTTCAAACGAAATATACAGCGTCATTCATTCAGAATGGTGATTGGCTGGATCTCGGAAAAATTTATCTTATATAATCAGTAATGAATCTTATAACAAACTCAAACCGAATCACCCTGTACAATTTCTTTCCGATTCATGGGTGAATTCTGCTTTTCATCTGTAGCATACGATTTCATCGACTATCAGATCCGTCAATAATTCTGAAGTTGTTGCTGCATTTATCTTAATCACAGGTACTTTGGAACTGAAAAATGCATTATTCTCAAATCTGTAAGGTGGTCAAAAAGGTGAAGATCAATCCTACGTTACAGATCTGTACCCTATACCGCACGATTGGAAGATAAGAAGCAGAATACACCCATTATTTTGTTCTTGTCACCAAACTGTGAATTGATCTATTTTCATTCTGCCTCGAGAACTTCGAAGTCGCTCCAAAAAACTATAACAGTTATTAAGACCGTAGAATATTATATGCGTTGTCTTTGCAGGTGATTTTTTTCATTTGGAATTCATCTAATTTCAATTCCCTTTTTTTAAATTATCAATCTTTTCGTGGGGGGTTCAATACGATTATGCAGAGATTTTGTTCGAAACGTGAGTCTAAGGTAGGCTTTTGACTTCATTGGGGTTTACAAAAGCTCGTTTATCCGCCAACAACTTGAAAAGTTTTTTTAACCTTATACGTATAATTAATTAATTAAATTCAGTAACAGAGTGAATGTTTGGGACTTTTTCTTGTTAGAATAGTAAGCTTATCTGCTGGCTACAGAGCTGAGTGCTTTCAAGTGTCGTTGAGAGGTCCTACCCAGTGGCAGTTTTTTTTGACATCTATTTCAGATCTGCTGGACATTCCCGTTTGAGTCGCCTATCCCTATCGTTGTGCACTTTAGTTAGTAGGTGAAGTAAAATATTTACGTGGTTCATGTGGTGATTCCCGCTTTTTTTCTTGATGACACCTTTCACATATATGGTACCTTCAAGTCTTCTTGAATTGTTTGATTTGAAACGTACCATGATGCATGTGTTATCATCATTCTTCGCATGTTCTGATGGTTCGAATAATCAAACTATAACATCTCCGATATTTTCATTTATTTTCATTTAATTTAATTTATGAAAGATAGGAATATAAAAAGGGGTTCCAACCCTAAAAAGTATTCACAAATTACGTGGAAAAAATCATAGAATCAAATGATCATACAATAGTTGAAATTGTACAAAATGAAAATTTTTCTTTTAATATTTATTGTGATAGCCTTTGTACTAGCAGTTTTTCAAATTGAGAAATGGACGTATTAAAATGATCGATATCGCTGAACTTCGAGTTAAACTTCGTCGAAAATCTGCAAAATTTTGTTGATATAATGAATTTCAGTTAATACTGCTAAAGTTATAGATTTTATTGATTTACATGAATTAGGTACCTTCACAGTTGTCCTCAGAAATAAATGCATGTAAATATAATCCCATTGAGATGTCCAGAGTGACATCTGAAGAGTCAGACGAGAGCTAGAAACGTCGAAAAACGGGAATTTGGGTGCAGCTGCTTCTTTGATATCTTTTCCTATAGAACCACCACGATCACCATAGAAGTCATCTGGCAGTTGCCAAGATGGCAAGTATTTCTGGGTATTTTTGTTCAATAGAGAAGAGTTTTTCGCGGTAGAATGTGAAGAGATGAAAGTCGATTCGAATAAGGGAATGACTTCTTATATAGGATAAATTGATGTATTTGATATCTTGGTTGTCAGCCCTCATGCCAGTGGGAATTCTATACGTTTTGATGTCTCCAATGGATAAGGTACGATTGAACAGTTGTACTAAATGTGCACTGGATCCTGCCTTTTTGTTGTTCAAAATAAGTATGTGCTTTTTTTTCATTTGCAATATCATATGCATAAATGAAGGCCTTTATTATTTTTATTGATTAATATGTTATTCTGATACATCTTCGATATGCACGAAAGGTTTGAGGATTTTTTTTAGAATACGTGATATGAAAAAACACATCCAGAATAGTTATATCGAAACACGGAAAAATCGCATCTCATATATAGTTGTCAAACCCAGAAGTCTTTCAAATTGAATCTATACTTCTCCATTTCTGAATCAAATAGTATCCAAAATTCAGGCTTACTGATATAGGGCGTTTAGAAATTTTTGTATATTCTGAATTAATTTGGACGAAATCCAAATCGAAACAAATAATAGAACTTTTGAATCTGAAAAACATGATTATCGCATGGATAAACAATTACCAATTACGCAATTGATAACGAAATAAAAAACCATTCAGTCAAGTGTAAAATTACTTTCAGCATTTCGATAATTCAAATGAATAAACATCTTGAATGACTTCGGATGACGAACATGAGAGTAACATCGAATTGGCAACATTGCTGGAAGGCAGATTACCTGGAAATAGAATATATAGAGGTCGAACTGTTTCCTACCTATATCAAAATATACGGATGTCAGTCCATCCGCTGGATATAACTGGAAGTCGAAATGTACGGTTCAAACTTTCTTGAATATACACCAATATACACGAGGATGCAGGCCTATACCCTTTCGGAAAAGATGCCAGTTTGTTCGTTGGATATATATATTATATATATATTAGACTGTTTCAAAAAAATCGACATTTTTTGTTTTCACGAAACCCCCCCCCTAATTATCTTCCGGGTATCGAAAAGAGACCTCTATGAAAATATGCTAACCCTTGCAGGCTTATATATCTGTAGATGTTTGATATTTGTGAGGAGAAATCCACAATATTTTAAATCGTATATCAATCACAACTCTACTAGACGCATGATGTTTTTTAATTTACCCCTACATCCCCTTACTATATGTCAGAGACAAACTGAATATATGTCTATCAAGATATATAATAAACTACCTAAGCGGTACCAAACCATTGATAGTGATGAAGTATTCAAGAGGCAAATAACTAAACTGCTCATTCTATGTGAACCATACAACGTCCGAGAGTTCTTCGAAACAAATCTAGATTCCATGGAGGTCTGATCATTTCTAGGTTTCTGAAATTTTATTTTTGTGTTTTTTTTTTACATTGACTGTATCTCTTTTTCATATGTTTTGAATTCTGAGAATAAAGGACTATCATCATTATCAGCTCCAAATAATAATATTTAGAGGTCGCTCATCAATTATTTCCATTTTCCCTACTAATAGCAGGGAAAAAATTTCTTTTTTCAATAAAAAATTCTTAGAGCAGAAACCAATAGACGGATTTCATTGTGTAATACATTTTCGTGTAGACAATCAGATACTCTACAAAAATGACTCTTACGATATTTTAGTAAAACGGCTCATCAAAAGTTATTCGATTCGATGCTCATATTGAGGTATTTTTGAAGAAAAAATTATTTAAAAAAATCGATTCTGTTTGTTTTCACGAAACTTTATTTCTAATCATCTTCAGGGTATCGAAAAAAGGCGACTGTGAAGATATTAGCTTTGAATATTAATATTTAGAGGTCGCTCAGCGATGACTTCTATTTCCGCTGTTGATAGCAGGAAAAAATTTGCTTTGTCAAAAAAAAAATTTTTCTTCACGAACCAATTGACGGATTCCATTGTGTGATACATTTTCGTGTAGGGAACTAGATGCTCTACGAAAATGTCTCATACGATATTTCGATAAAACCGCTCGTTCAAAGGTTATTCGAACTTTTTCTTCAAAAATACCTCTATATTGATACTTTATATTGAGGTATTTTGAAAAAAAAATCAAATAAGTGGTTTTATCGAGATATCGTATTGAACATTTTCGTAGAGTATCTAGTTCCCTACACCAAAATGTATCATACAGCGGAATCCGTCTATGTGTCCGTGAACAAAAAATTTTTTATGGAAAAAAGAATTTTTTTTCCTGCCATCAGTAGCGAAAATAGAAGCTATCGATGAGCGACCTCTAAATATTAATATTCAAAGCTAATATTTTCACAGATGGCTTCTGCCTATGCCCTGAAGATGATTAGAAGGCGGGTTGCGTGAAAACAAGTAAAGTCGATTTTTTTGAATGATTTTTTTCTTCAAAAATACCTCAATATTAGCATCGAATCGAATAACTTTTGAAGCGGCCGTTTTTATCGAAATATCGTAGGGGACATATTTGTAGAGTATCTTATTGCCTACACGAAAATGTATCACACAAATAAATCCGCCTATTGGTTTGTGTTCTAGAAATTTTTTATTGAAAAAAGAAATTTTTCCCTGCTATTAGTAGGCAAAATAGAAATTATTGATGAGCGACCTCTAAATGTTATTATTTTGAGCTGATATTTTCGCAAAGGTCTTTTTTCGATACCCTGGAGATAATTAGGGGGGGGTTTCGTGAAAACAAAAAAAGTCGATTTTTTTGAATCAGTCTAATATATATATATATATATATATATATATATATATATATATTCTTATGAAAATAGAGAGCTAAAATAATACAATAAATGTTGAAACTTTGTACTAATCTTACATTTGTTAACTGCTCTACAAGATCTCTCTGCCTCATCTCTACAATTTGAAGCTCGCTGATCCAGACTTCCTCACTTCAAGGCCAATCGACAATCGACAATCGAACAATTCCATTGTTCGATTCATGTGTCACGTATGTGTATGGCAGAGCTCTCTAGTTGAAAACGATTTATAGGAAAAATATCATAGAAAAAGAAAGTGAAAGTGGGTTCAGTGTGAAGCTGATTTTCTTCTCATCCCGGAAGTTGAAACTTTCTAATACGAAAAACACTGAATTGCAGAGAAAATTCAGAAAATCGTAAAATTTTCATTGGATTCAACAGATCCATATCGATCACCGAACATCTGTGAGTTCTTATCGACGAAACAATCTGTGACCCCAAACAATCTGCGTTTCCAAACAATCAGCGGTTCCAAACAATCGGGGACGGAAATTCATTTGATTTTCAGAATAGTGAAAAATCCTAATTATGGTAAAACCAAAGATCAAAACTTGCGTTGTATGCAATAATACTATAGGCAAGAGTGGGTATCAAATACAGTGTCAAGAATGCCGAGGATGGGCACATCTCACATGTACAACCATAGTTAAAGAAGACCTGTTAAAAAAGAAAAATTGCAAATGGACATGTCCAAAATGCAAAGAAGATGGTGATTCAAGCTCCGAAGAAGAAATCAGTTCGGACGAGGAAGAAAAGGAAAAGGCATCTCTGTCAACTAAAACAATGTTCAAGACATTGTTGAAGAAGGTAGAGGACTTGGAGGCAGCATTAACGTTCAATGGGGGATTAATTGAAGATATGAGGATGTCTCTTGAAGATATTAAAAAAGAAAATAAAGGCTTGAGAAAACAAAATGAAAAACTCTCGAATGATTTAAGTCTACTTCAAAAAGAAGTTTCTACTTTGAAGCAAAAAGCTGCAGTAGAGGAGTTAGCCAAAGATATCGAAAGAAAAAAGAAAAACATTGTTATCGTTGGAGTAGAAAATCAGGACGAAATTCTAAAAGTTATGAATAATCTGAAAGTCAATGTTACTGTAGAAAATATCAATGTAAAGCAAATTCCTACGAATAAACTACCAACACTACATGTAGTAACACTACCAAATGAGGAGACGAAGAAGTTAATCCTAAAAAATCGAAAAGAGGGCGGGTTATTAAATTCAAAAGATCTGGGGCTAAACGGAATTGAAAGGAATATTTTCATCAACGAAGATCTACCGAGACCAACGCGGGAATTATTCAAAAAGGCAAGAGAACTGAAGCCGGCGGGTTACAAGTACGTATGGGTCAAGGAAGGAAAAGTCTTCTGCAGAAAAAGTGAGAGTGTTAAGCCGATTCTTTTGATAGACAGTGATCATGTGGATAAACTTAAAAAAAATTAAGTGGTTAGTTAAGTTAGAAATCGTAGTAAGTAATAATCTGATGAAAAATAATGAACAGTTTGATTAGAGATTTCAAAGTAAACACAGTAAGAACTAAGGAATATCAGGATATCATTAGCATGGGTACACATCTTAATAGTAGAGAAGTTGCGGGGGGATTCTGTGTTTTGCAACAAAATATCAGAAGTTTGTCAAAAAAACCTTGATGAGCTCAAAATAAACCTCTCCCAATTAGATTATCAAATAGACTGTATAGTTCTAACTGAAACATGGAAGTTACACGATGTCGACATTCATTGCATGCAAGATTACGAACTTATTTATAACAACAGCACTATCAATCAAAATGATGGTGTGGTTGTGTTAATAAGAAAAGAATTTAAATATACTTATGAAGTTGTTCATATAGGAATAATGAAAATGATAAGTGTTAGTGTAAAAATAGGAAATGAGTCTGTTCTAGTAAATGCTTTGTATAGATCACCCAGCTTGCTTCCGTCGGATTTTGTTAGAGACTTGAATGAATATTTTCTTCACTGTAGAGATTCAAATAATTTTGATGTGGTAATTTTTGTGGGAGATATGAATATCGATATTAAGAAAGAATCAAAAGACTCCGGGGATTATCTCAATGTATTATATGAAAATGGTTTCACCTCTATGATAAACGGTTACACTAGAATAAACGCTGAGAGTAAGTCCTGTCTAGATCACATGTTCGTTAAAACAGTATACCCACTCCATTATTTCGATTCAAGTATAATACGTCCAAATATAACAGATCATGGCATGACTTTTGTTAACTTAAAATTACAGACACATGTTTCCCATAAGAGGGAAAAATATAATTGTACAACAAAAAAATATATAAATTATGGGAAAATATGTGAACAGCTTGCGACAGAACCATTTGATACGGTGTATATATCTAATGTTGATGAAGCATGGCATTCTTTCATTTCCAAAATAACGGAAATAATCCAGTTAAATACAGAAACAATTACAATAAAAAGAAAATACAGAAAAATAGCACCTTGGACAACCAACGCTCTACTTAAATCTATAAGGGAAAAAAATAAATTGTATAGTTATATTGTGAAAAATCCTCAAGACATTGACACTTTAACTAAATATAAAAAATACAAAAATAAATTACAATCATTGATAAAACTTGCAAAGAAAAATTATTACAGAAAACAAATTGAAAGTAAAAAAAAGTATTCAAAGGGTCTTTGGAATTTTATTAGAGGAAGGCAGGATGGGTGTGAGGTTACATGTATTAGAGATAAGGATGGAGAATTATTGTATGACAAAAAACAGGTGGCAAATGAGTTTAATAATTTTTTCGCGGATGTAGGCAAACATCTTACAGAGAAAATTGGACAGGTAGAACAAGAGAAAGCTTACAATTTTCATCATAACCCTAACTCTATGGTTTTTCATGAATGCGATACAACTGAAGTGATGAATGCAATATCTGAATTGAAAAGTAAAAAGGCTCCTGGTATCGATGGTATTACGTCCAAAACAATTAAAATCATATCTCCCCAAATTCTTGAACCACTCGGGTATCTTATAAATAAAAGCATAACAACTGGGGTTTTTCCCACTATCCTGAAAAACGCCATAATAACACCTTTACATAAATCATCAGATAAGCTAGAAGTATCGAACTATAGACCTATATCTCTTATTTCAGTTTTGCAAAAATCTATGAAAAGATTCTCAAAAACCGTATTGCCTCTTTCATTGAAAAATACAACCTTCTTTCAGACCACCAGTACGGTTTTAGGAAAAATAGGTCAACTGAAGATGCCGTCGCAAAACTGGTGAATCTTATCTCTGGGGCAGTGGACAGCAGTATTCCTGCAGTCTGCATGTTCATTGATCTTGAAAAGGCGTTCGATACTATCAACCACGAACATTTGCTCAATACTTTAGAGAGACTGGGTTTTAGAGGGATAGCGTTCAAGCTTATGACAAGTTATTTGGAAAACAGGTCGCAGGTGGTGAGATTGGGAGATACGATTAGTGAGAAGCGGTCAGTAACATGCGGTGTCCCGCAGGGTACTGTTCTTGGTCCTCTCCTCTTTCTATTATATATTAATGACATATTCTCGATAGGATTGGATTCGGAAATAGTGGCCTTTGCGGATGACACCTGCTTGTTTTTCAAGGATTCTGATTGGGGCACTTTGAAGGATAAAGTAGAGGGTGAATTTCTCAAACTCATACAGTTTTTCAATTACAAAAGACTCAAAACTAATATCAAGAAACAAAGTTCATCCCTTTTGCAAGCTCTGAAGCTAAAATGCCAGAATATCGGAGCATAAAAATAACTTATTTGGGCAACATACTACAAATAGAGAGGGAAGTATATATAAAATATCTGGGAATAATAATAGACGACCACTTGAGGTGGAAGCAGCACTCTGAGTATACCGTTAAAAAACTAAGATCTATGTTGTACAAATTTAAGTTATGGAGGGATATTTGTGGGAAAACAGAACTGAAAAAACTATATCAAGGTCTGGTGGAACCTCATCTTTCGTATTGTGTCTTGGTATGGGGAGGAATGGCAGATTGCTACTATAAAAAAATAGAAACTTTGCAAAAGTGGATACTGAAAATCATATATAGGAAAAACTTACGCTATCCAACAGAACAACTATATAATTTATCGGGTGTTTTTACCATAAGACAGCTTTTTGCGCGTTCTCTTTTAATTTTTTATAAATTCAAACAACCACTAACCAGCTCACGTTCGCATTATTGTATGAGAGTAGAGAGAAATGGTATACTGCCGAGGGTAAAGAAGACTGTGGGGTTAAGATCATTCACTTACTTGGGACCATTGCTCTACAATTTATTACCAGCGAAAATCAGGGAGATACAATCAATGACTTCCTACCGGAGACAAGTTAGATTTTGGGTGGAAAATTGGACAAGAGACTCTGCTCAAAAGTTTGTGAATAGAAACAATTTCATATAAGGGTAAATTTTTCTTTGAACATTGCTTGGGAAAACCGTTATTGAGATCATGCTGTAATGTTTTTTCTTACTTTTATTATAGAACTTATTTTTTTTAGTTGGTAGAATAGAGACTCACGAACAAGGGATATAAGTATCACTTATTCCCTTTGTGGGCTGTTATGTTTGTTGATACAAAAAAAAAAAACAAGTTGTATTGTGAGTTGTACCTTATTTGTCAATAAACATTTATTATTATTATTATTATTATTCTACTGGGTGCTGATGTCTATGGTGCCATAATTCTTCCTCAACTCCGAACAGGGCCGAATGAGTCAACTCCAATAGCCCAGTTGTCTATATTTGGATGGTTGGTCCTAGGTCCAATATGCTCTCCTTAAGAAGCCTCCTCAAGTAAGCCACATCTATATCATGCCAGTCAAGACTCCGACCTTCACCGTCTACTCGCAAAGTTCTGGGAACAAGAAGAAGTCAAGTCCTCCTCCATCGCTCACCTCACTCCTGATGAACAGGAATGTGAAGACCACTTCAAGGCAACTCATTCTCGGCTTTCTTCTGGCAAATAGATGGAAAGACTCCCATTAAAGTCATCTCCTAATATTTTGGGATCTTCCAGACAACGTGCCTATCGATGCCTCCAAGGACTCCTCCGCAAGTTCGAGGGAAACCAAGAATATTGCCGCCTCTACAAAGAATTCCTCTCCGAATATGAACAGCTCAGGCATATGAAGAAAGCTCCAACTGGCATCTCGCCTCCCAGGTACTTTTTGCCACATCATTGTGTCCTCAAACCAGACAGCGCATCCACCAAACTGCGGGTTGTGTTCAATGGTTCCAGTCCCACCTCAACCGGTTCTTCTCTGAACGATATAATGCATACAGGAGCGAAACTACAATTAGACGTCATTGATGTATTATGTTGGGTACGTCGTTTTAAATTTGTCTTCTCCACAGACATCACGAAGATGTACAGACAAATCCTGGTGCATCCAGACGATTGGGATCTCCAAAGTATTCTCTGGTTCGACTCAAATGATGAGATAGCGACGTACCACCTCACCACTGTCACCTATGGAACCAAGGCAGCTCCGTTTTTGGCCATTAGAGTCCTCCTCCAACTCATCGAAGATGAAGGTCACAAGTTTCCACTCGCCATTCCTCCTCTCACCAAAGGTCGTTATGTTGATGACATTTATGGTGGAGCCGACACGAAAGAAGAACTCTCAGACATCGCTCAAGAATTGAAAAATCTCTGCATGGCTGGCGGCCTCCCTCTAGCAAAGTGGCAATCGAACGCTCCAAGTATTCTCAAGATGGTAACCGAGGAAGAAATGGTTCCCTCTCCGATCTCATCTGACGACTGTCCTACTTCGACGAAATAACTCGGCCTCCTCTGGTATCCTCAAGATGATTACTTCTCATTCAAGATACAGTCTTCCTCATCTGGGTCCGTGGTAACTAAACGTATTATGTTATCTCATATTGCTCAACTCTTTGATCCACTTGGTTTAGTATCCCCTGTCACGATCAGGGCCAAAATGTTGTTGCAGGAACTCTGGCTCCAGAAAATTTCATGGGATGAACCATTATCGCCTCCAATTATCAAAAGATGGTGCAACATCAGAGAAGATCTCGAATCATTAGCTAATGTACGAGTCCCTCGTTGGGTAGGCACCCAACAAGACACCTCCATAGAACTTCACGGCTTCTCTGATGCTTCTCAACTTGACATTGCTGTCGTTCTCTACCTCGTAGTCCGCTCTCCGTCCACAGGATCCAAAGTCACCCTGTTCTCCTCCAAAACTTAAGTAACGCCTTTGAAACGCCTCTCAATCCCGAGATTTGAACTCTCTGCATCTCTAATTTTGGCCAAATTAACTAAGTACGCTCTTCGTATTCTAGATACCAAGGTACACTCAACGACTTTTTGGACGGACTCAACTGTGTCCCTATCGTGGATCAAATCTCATCCATCACGCTGGAAGGACTTTGTTCGAAACCGAGTAGAGCTCTACCAAGACCTGACTCCAACTGCGCAATGGAGATACGTTCCCGGCAAAGAAAATCCAGCTGATTGTGCTTCTCGTGGCCTCTCCTCATCTCAACTACTGAACAGCTCCCTATGGTGGACGGGACCACCATGGATTTCCAAGTCACCAGATTCCTGGCCAAATCGTCAACCGGCACCGACTATTGACCCCGAATCTGAAGCAAGACCCACAAAGACCATCCTCGCAGCTGCAAAACAAGACTACTCGTGGGATTTTATATACAGGTATTCTTCTTTATATACACTCTTAAGAATTACCTCTCTTTGTTCAAGAGTCCTCGCCCGACTCAGATGCTCCTCAAGTCCGAATCTGTCATCTCCGCTCACCTCAGCTGACTTGGAAAAATCAAGGATCTATTGGATCAAGGCAACTCAAGAAGTATATTTTCCTCAAGAACTCAAGGCTCTTCAAACTGGTACAACTCTATCCTATTCTCATGTGTTCAGTAGACTCACAGCATTCCTCGACCAAGAAGGTGTTATTCGTGTAGGCGGACGAATCCACCACGCTCTCTCAGACCCAGAAAGCAAACATCCTGCAATAATTTCTCGATTTTCTCAATTGACTTCTCTAATAATTGATTCAGCTCACAGACGAACGATGCATGGAGGCACGCAACTCACACTGCCGACCATCCGACAACAGTACTGGATTATTGGTGGAAGAGCCCCAGTGAAATCCCACATCCTAAAGTGCGTTTGCTGTGCACGGCAAAGAGGTTTTCGAGCTCAACAACTCATGGGACAATTACCAGAACCACGAGTTAGACCATCTCGTCCCTTCTCTCATACTGGTATAGACTAGGCTGGCCCACTCACGATCAGAACTTGGAAAGGAAGGGGAGCAAAGACACACAAAGGTTGGGTTTGTGTTTTTGTCTGCTTCGCCACCTCAGCAGTACACCTCGAAGCTGTAAGTGACTATTCCTCTGACTCTTTTATTGCTGCTTTTCGAAGATTTACAGCTCGACGAGGCATCTGTCACTCTCTATACTCAGACTGCGGAACCAACTTCATTGGGGCAGATGCAACCCTCAAGAACATGTTCTCGAAAGCCTCCTCAGAAAACCAGGTCATCGCCAGACTCCTCATGAATGAAGGTACAAACTGGTGTTTCAATCCTCCAGCTGCTCCTCATATGGGAGGAAAATGGGAAGCTGCAGTGAAGTCCTTCAAGTACAACCTCTCTCGAATCACGAAAGATCAGCCCTTCACCATGGAAGAACTGATGACACTTCTTGCCCGAATCGAAGCCATTCTCAATTCAAGGCCTCTAGAACCACTCAGTGATGATCCTGAAGACTGCTCTGTACTAACTCCTGGTCATTTTCTAACAGGTACTGCTCTGACTACTCGAGCCATCTCTCGAAGAACTCCCAACATCTCGGCTGTCAAGATGGCAGTTCATCCAGCAGCGAACCCAACAGTTTTGGTCAAAATGGTCTACTCAGTATCTACAACGTCACCTCTCCATATCCAAGTGGCATCATACATCCCATGACATAAAGGTTGGATCTCTAGTTCTCCTCACCGATGAGCGACTACCTCCTTGCAAGTGGCCATTAGGGCGAGTAATGGCAGTGCACCCAGGGTTAGACGGCCTTGTTCGAGTCGTTACCTTCAAGACCTCCACGTCCACGTTGACAAGACCTATCTCAAAGCTATCCATACTACCAGTCATCTCTACAAGCGAAGAAGCCAATCTCAAAGCTAGCCATACTACCAGTCATCTCTATAAGTAAAGAACCCAGTCTCAAAGCTTGCCAGCCTACCAGTCCTCTCTACATATGAAGCTACTCCGTAAGATCTCTAATACTAAAATTCAATAATCAATGTCATTGCTTATTGGCTGGCGGAATGTTAAAAATTGAGCCCCTCAGACGTCATCCTCAACTACGCCTATGGTCCGAACGCACCGAAACGTCAAGACGATTTCTCATCTCTGTGAACAGTCAATTTGACCTAACTCTATGTTAATTAGTTGACAGATCAACTCATGCTCGTTATTAATTGTAACAATCAATCAATCTTCCCTTTCTGTATCGACTCTTTCTGAAGATCAGACCTCTCTTGTGAAATTAGAATTTTCAAAAAGTCACCTCGCAAATTAATTGTACATCTCGTTCATTTTTGGAAGCAATCAATTAGGTAAGTGAGCATTTCTCAAAGTCATCTCTCATTAATGCATATTTAATGTTATTTTCCTGCTTTTTATAAAGTTTGAAAATGTGTCTACGTTTTAGATCATAAAATCTATAAAAATACTGGTAATCCTCTCTCACTTTACTCTCAGAAAATCTCTATTGCATTTAACTAATGGAATTGACTCCTCTAAGATACATATTTTGATATATTTTGCTGTTTTCATGATAATTCAGATTTCTCTAGACTTCTCACAGTGGAAATAATAGTTGATTGCTCCTGAAATGAACATTATTTGTGGTAATGAGTTTTGATTCATTATATTCTCATGTGCACCTCATTATCTCAATGTAGTCATCTCATTTCTCAATCATGCACTTCTCATTCCACTTGCTAATTATTTTTCTCGAGTTTCAGATGAATGAACGATCTCAAGCATAAGGGTGAATCATGGAATCAGTCTTCTCTCTCAATAAAATCAACTCAACTTCTCTGAAATATTTGAACGATCAAGTAATTCACACATTGTACCTGATTGACAGTCTCAATCCCTGCTTCACCTTGAGCAGTCTCCTCAAATATTGCCCACATGATTAAATTGATATGATCTCCTCATTATAACTAAGAAATTCTCAAGTTAATTCATCGGAAACATTTAGCAAGTGACAACTCAAGCTTTCAGCTTCAAACAAATCAAAGGATTGGTGATTTACACTCATACAATGTACTCTCATATTGTCATTCTCATAATTATCAATTGTAACTCTTATTTTTCTGATGAACACTAACCCTGCTTGCTAAAAGTAGTTTGTCACTGTAAATTTTGTCTCAATTGATTAATTAGCCTTCTCGTTACAGAACTATGTTATAGATCATAATTATTGATTTCTCAACATTGATATTCTCATATTGTTATGCTCTCAATGAAGACCAGACTTAGACTATTAAGTTTTCAATACATGTACTCCTCTAAGACCTAATCTCACTTTATTACAACTCAGACTACTCTAATAATTCACTATTGAACCTTTTGTTTTTCTGATGAGATAAACAGGCTCTCGCAATAAATTTCATTTGCATCATCACTGTAAACTCTGTGTTTAATTTTGAATTCATGGAACTCTCTCAAAGTCTAAGTCTGACTTCATCTTACCTCTCATTTTGAACTTCTCTAGATTACCGCTGTTTTTAGTTGAATAATCACTCTGAGTTTATAGATGACTTTAATATTGTATTTTTTACTGTATTAACTTCATGCGGGTGACTTATTCATTTTATGATTGTGAATGATGTCAATAAATGTTTTTACAATACCATCATCTCTAACTCAATTATCTGTATACAGTCCTAAACTTTATTTTCCAAAATCAGAACATCCCCGATTTTGTACAGTATCAAAGTGATGTTGTTCACGCTGCAAAATGTCTTAAATTCTTGACTCACAAATTGACGGCCATTATCAGCTCGGATAGATTTTGGGAAACCCAGTCGTGAAAACATTTCTGTCAAATGTTTAATTATTATGCCGGAAGTTGTTTGTTTGAGGAATTTTGTTTCTTGGTATCTGAAGTAATAGTCTATGACCACGAAAATCATCTTGGTTGGGTAATGGTCCCATGAGATCGACAGCTAGATACTGCCTGGGACCTTCATGGAATCTGTGTCTGTTTATGAACGGAGGTCTGTTGGGTTGTGTAACAGTCAAACAATCCCTACATCGTTAAACAAAATTCTCAGTTTCTCTGTCAATTCCTGGCCACCATACTTTGGCTCGCAGTCTTCGCTTCATCACAGTCTCTCCGGGGCGACCTTCGTGTGCTAATTCGAGTGTCCGTTGTCGTGAAACCTGAGGTATCACAATTTTATTTCGACGTAGTATCATTGGTCCTAACGATGTCAATTCCCAACGAAACGGGAAAAAAGATGTTCTTTTCAGTTGCTTCCCTAGAGTTCAAATTGATTTTTTCAACTGTCAGTTTTATTTCATCATCCTTCTTACTGGCAGTAACGATGTCAGAAATACTCATGGCTTTTGGTATGCTTCTTTCGATGATCGTAAATACATGTCCGTCACTGTCTTGGTCGAAAGTTCCTTCCTTTGCTATCTGGCACAACCTCGATACTGAATCTGCGATATTTGATTTGCCCTCCAGGCCCCACACAAGAGCCAAGCTCTCTTTCTCCGTTTGCGAGTATCTGCGTCCCGTATCAGATAAACTCTTGCTAGCGAACGAGATGATGTGAGGATATTGTTGATGATCGAATTGCAGCAGCACCGCTCCTAGTGCTACTGTACTAGCATCCGCAACTAAAAGTGTTCGACGATTTTTGAAATAAGATAGAGTTGGAAGTTTGGCTAATTCATTTTTCAGTTTACTGAAAGATGGTTGTTCCTAGGTCGGGAATAAACTTGCTACATATGTAACCAGTCCTAAAAAAACTTCTCACTTCTTCTTTTGTGGTAGGTGATCTGAAATTCACAATAGTTTTTATTTTACTTTCATCTGCATCAATACCCTCCGCGGAAAGTTTGTGTCCAAGAAACATTATTTCTTTAACTTTCTTCAAGCATTTATTGTGGTTAAGAAGGATGTTATGGTTATGAAACACATCTAGCACTTTTGCCAAACATCGATCGTGTTCCTTTTCGGTGCTTCCAAATACCATTATGTCATCTAAATAATTTAAGCAATTTTCCATAAGACATGTTCTTTCTAGCATTTAGGCCGTCGTCGTAGATTAGTTCTCGACGTTTCGCCAGTTCGAGTGTCTGGCATCTTCAGGAGGCATATTTCAGGAGATGTTCTCACTGGACTGAACTGCCTGAGTGTGACGGGGACGCAGATTGTACTTCCTTATATAACCTCGGTCGGGGGGCGTGGCTGCGCTTGACCGGTCTCGTACCGATAACGAACGCGCGCCGGTGTCCGACCGGTTCGCAACCGGTTCCCGATCTTCATTCACTTCATGAACCCGGTTATTATTATAGGTAAGTGGTTTTGTGCTTTTGAGTACTGGCACCCATGTTCTATTGATTTTCAAAGATTCCTAAGACAATATTCAAACCGTCGAAGAAGATCAAGGACCATCTCAACTCCCCAAGGACAGAAGGGATACACTCAGTACACCAGGTGTATACCGAATTCCGTGCAGCTGTGGAAGTGTATACATCGGTACAACGAAGCGATCCATCAATACGAGGATCAAGGAACACAAGGCCAATTGTAGACTGGGTCATTCAGAGAAATCCGCCGTCGCAGAGCACACACTGAACAACACGAATCATGCAATAGAATTCGACAAAACCCAAGTGTTGTGCACCACTACCGCATACTACCCCAGGCTTTACAGGGAAGCAATCGAAATTCATAAACACCCAACGAATGTCAATAAATCGGAGGAATCTTTGAAAATCAATAGAACATGTATGCCAGTACTCAAAAGCACAAAACCACTTACCTATAATAATAAACGGGTTCATGAAGTGAATGAAGATCGGGAACCGGTTGTGAACCGGTCGGACACCGGCGCGCGTTCGTTATCGGTACGAGACCGGTCAAGCGCAGCCACGCCCCCCGACCGAGGTTATATAAGGAAGTACAATCTGCGTCCCCGTCACACTCAGGCATTTCAGTCCAGTGAGAACATCTCCTGAAATATAACTCCTGAAGATGCCAGACACTCGAACTGGCGAAAAGTCGAGAACTAATCTACGACGACGGCCTTAATGCACGAAAGAACATGTCTTATTGAACGATGGCCGCGAAAGCCTCAACCAATTTATTAGATAGGATTCCCTCCATAACTCGCTGAAAAATTTCTGGAGCTGAATTCACACAGAACATGAGCCTTTTATATCTGAACATTCCTTTGTGAGTGATGAATGTGGTTATGGCTCGATTTTCTGTATGTAATTCCAGCTGGTGATAGGCACTGACGAGATCTAGTTTTGAAAAAATTTGCATTCTTCAATTTTGTCATGAATTACTCGAACGTCGGTAATGGGTAATTTTCCCTCAGTATTGCCTCATTGGCTCTTCGCATATCAACTCATAAGCGGATATCTCCCCCAGGTTTGAAAATTACAACTATGGGAGATATCCATTCACTGGGTCCTGTTACTCGTTCGATTATATCGTTTTCGAGGATTTCATTCAATTTTTCTTCCACTTTTGACTCAACTGCAATTGGTATCCTTCTCAGTGGTTGTTTAACCGGCTTGACCGTATGATCGATATATAATTTGACGGTGATGTTCTTAATTTTTGGAAATATGATTTTCTTAGTGATATTACTCACCATTGCATCTAACCCTAGTTTGAGTACCCCTAATTTCTGAGCAGATTCTTTACCTAGCAGGGAAACGTCCCCATCTTCCACTACGTAAAAATTGGCAAGAATACCTGTATTGTTTGGGATTGGTATGGTGCTTTGAAATCGATGATTAATTTTTAAAAGTCCTCCAGCTCCATAGGGCTTCAATTGGTCTTTTCTTTCTGTCTCCATATTCCACATCCCGGCTTCTCGCTTCTGCAATTTCTTCCAATCTTGTATTTTGATAATGTTTACTCTACATCCTGAGTCGATGAGAAATGTTAAAGGGACCCCTCCTACAAGACACTGGACGAGCTCCTCTCTGTCTTCTGCTTTACTGTGTTTGTAATCTTCATCAATTTTGAAACAGTAAAAATTTTTGATTTGGGTAGTGTTTTCTGGTGCTTTGTCATCGATCGACTCCACAAAATGAACCATTGCATTGTGTTTCATTCGCTTGGTTGGAATGTCCATTGAAGAACTGGGTTTTCTTTTATCGAATCTCTTGCGACAACATGCCGAGAAATGTCTTTGAGACCCGCATTTATGGCATTTAGAACCTTTAGCTGGGCACTGATTGGAAGAAGCTGTATGACCCTTCCTACCGCACCGAGTAAATCGTTTCTTTGTGTTCGTTTGTTAGATAACATTATTTTATTAACAGAAGAGACTGATGCTCCCTGGTCATTCAAAACCATTGGCATTGACTGAATTGTTGCTTGTTCATTTATCTTACATAATTCGATTATTTCCTCTAATGAACGTTCTTTCTCTAATAACTTCACTTTCAATTCCGCCGAAGCCCATCCGTCAATGAGTTTGTCTTTTATATTGATTTCCTTGGATTCTTCGGCTGTCGAACCGAAAACACATTTTGAATTTTGTTGCCTGATTTTAAGCAGAAATTTACTGAAATTTTCCCCTTCTTCCTTTTTCATATTTCTGAAGACATGCCTTTCAAATGTTGAATTCTGAATCGGGGAAAATACTCCGTTAATTTTCCTACTAACGTTTTAAAAATGTCAGTATTTGTTTGTGAGCTAGCTTCTTCAATTGCACCTGGTAAGTTATACGCAACTTCTTGCAGTTGTAACAATTTATTTCTTTTCTTAACTGGGTCAACAATGTCTTCTGATGCCAAGTATAGCTTGAGTGATCTCAACCATTTTTCCCATTCATTTCGAATAATGGATTTATCTAAATTCTCGGCGAGGAATGGTTCGATTCCGGAGTCACCCATTTTTTTCGAATGAATCTTTCAAAGATCTACTCTGAAAAGAAGAAATATAATAATTATTAATACTATTTCTAGATTCCCAGCCTATTTCTTCTCTCAAGGCTAATAGCCCACCTCTTGTACATTGAGTACATGATACGGCTCTTAGCCAAACTGTTCAATAACCTTTGTTATTGTTGGCTCACAGCCAGACTTTCCAATAACCTTTGTTATTGATGGCTCATAGCCAAACTCTCCAATAACCTTTGTTATTGTTGGCTCACAGCCAGACTTTCCAATAACCTTTGTTATTGACGGCTCATACCCAAATTCTCCAATAACCTTTGTTATTGTTGGCTCACAGCCAGACTTTCCAATAAACTTTGTTATTGATGGCTCATAGCCAAACTTTCAAATAACCTTTGTTATTGATGTCTTTTTGTACTTACTCCTCTGACTTTGTTTCACCTCGTCGCCAATTTGTGGTACCTCAGAGTAGTGACGATATGACCTATATTTTCAATTAAAGATATTTATTACTGAACAATAATATAATATTGATAACTTAACATCACGTGTATCTTGTTCACACTATATTCTCAAATCTGACATTTTCTCGTTATCAGCCGTGACATCTCCTGAATCACGATCTCTAGTCGATGGTTTGGCTTATCAATGGGAGATGATTGCCTTTCATAGGGGTCCCGTAGCGGTTTTCAAACATCTGAAGTGCCAAAAAATCATCACCTGGAAGGTCGTATCCGGTTTGAAAAACCCTCACGACCTGAGAGCAAGAATTTGAGGATTTTGAATTTGAATATCGGAGAAATTTCGAAGGACAAGTGTCATTACGTCTCTGATAAGGTACGTGGATTAACACAGCAAAAAAGACGAATACAAGAACAAGTTTGAATAATTTAATTCAACAGAACTTTTGGTGATTTCACAACTGACAAGACTTAATAACTGTTGCTATGTTACGGCTCAACTCATAGACATAGAGGGATGTTATAGAACAAAGTTGATTTGTCTTTTTCGTACAGTTATCTCAATACTCCCATGAAAAGACACATTCAACTTTAAATCAACAAACAATACATCACCAAATCTCAAACTCAAACATTCGTGATATTTTTAAAATTCATCATCTCCTTCAGATTTGCATGAGAGGCAAATGGTAAGGGTTTAGTGCAATGTCGGCTATCTGTAGTCTGCTGGGTACATATTCAATTAATACTACATAAGAAACGACAATTTCACGGATAAAGTGGTACTTAATATCTATGTGTTTTGAACGGTGATGATATACCGGATTCTGAATTAATTTTATAGCACTTTGATTGTCAATTCTCAATATAGTCTTCAATACCTCACTTTCCATCACTTCACTGAATAGTTGTTTCAGCCATATTGCTTCTTTGCAGGCTTCAGAAGCGGCGACATATTCAGCTTCTGTCGTTGATGTTAGGTCTCTAAAGGGCACGTTCTCCAATTCGGGAACCAGGGCCCGTATTCTCGACAAGTGAGCTTTTAAACGTATACGTCTCAAAACGAACGGTTCACGTAAGAGTACTTTTCCGGATCGGTATTCTTGACGACCATTCGTTCCATGAAAGGTATAAGTTTGAAAACGTGTGATCGCAACAACCGGCAACACTGACACATTTCACAAATGACATAAATTGTTCATTAAGGATTATGAATTCTAGTTGAAAAACTACCACGGATCTTCAATCTGATAAAGTTTTCAACCAATTCACATAAGAAGATACTCAATGAATTGGTCAGGAATAGGTAACATACCATGGTAGGTGCAATCAGAGATTGAAAGAATTTGAGAAAGGTAAGATTATGATCCACAAATCCATTTTGTTTAATCATAATATATGTTTGTAGCCTTTGCAAGACCATAAGTCAAGAACGAAAACGAAGGTTAGCAATGCGAAAAGGCCTACCAGAGGAACAGGCAATGGATCTCACGAGGAGTTTTGTTTTGTTTACTGTAACTGTGTGATGTACTTATTATTTTTTTGGAATAAATCTATAATGAGAGTGTGTATATGTTAATTAAAATAAATGAAATATTAATGAATTTATGAATCATATATTCATGAAGTGTTTAACATAGGTGAGCGGACTTATCACTTAGGTATCTTAGAGATTGATTATAATAATTGTTGCTCGTAATTTTCTATATACATTATGATCGGTTTTAATACGTTCTCCGACGTCATTGATACCCAGTCTCTATTGATCTCTATCTTTCTAGAGATTCTCCTCCAATAATAGTTCTCTCATTTCTTTTTCCATCTCCTCCCTCCAGCTTTTCGAGCCTCTTCTGATGCAGATTTTCGGTTGATGCTCATTATGTTCTCTTCATTGTCAAAAGGAGACCCATATATTCCTTAAACAGCCAGTGCTATGTCCTCACCATCATTATCTGGTTCAGGAACATTATATCCGATACAAAGATTATGAAGCCCGACACAAGAATTGATAATTTTACTTGCCGTCTCTTGAGCATAGTGAAGAACTCTGTGTGCAAGCAGACAACGAAATCTAATCTTGAGGACCCCATTGTATATCCTAATAAAACTTCTGATTGTTTTGCGATTAATATTGTACAAATATTCTGAAGTACCTTCTTGTCAAACGTCTACACAAACACAGAAAAATCAAACTTTATCACGAAAACGAATGATAAAAAGCGCTCGCTGTAAACACTCGCTTTGAGAACGTATGCGACTTTATAGTCACGAGTCAAGAATATCAAGCGTGTGATATTCGCATATGCATAGAAAGTTCACTTGTCGAGAATACGGACCCTGGTCTTTTGCAGTTCGGCAAATGTTTGGGTCGGCTGGTATTTTGATCTCTTGTGCGTCTGTTAGACCCAACTCACAAATCCTTGTTATGTATCTTGATATACTTATAGAAATAGACGAGTAATCCTCACTTGGTTTTATTTCTAATCCAACAAAAATGCAAGGTTCTTCGCTCTTGCATTGGTTCGAACGCATTTCACTAGCATACTCATTAAACTTCGTGTTCTCAGCATCGTGGGGATTGTTTCAACCATACATACAGTGATTTTTTTCAACTTACAGACATATCCTTCTTTCATCTGGACGCCTGGCGGTACGTCCATGTAGATTTTTTCATCAAATTCTCCATATGAGAAAGCTGTTTTTTTATACATCAAATTGTATGCTTTCCATCTGGTTTTGGAGCTGCAATAGCTAAAATATTCGAATGCTATCATAGCGAATAGAAGAGGCAAATGTCTCTTTGTAATCTAAACCCCTTCACCTGTGGGTATCCTTTAGCGCATAGTCTTGCCTTGAATTTGATAGATCCATCCGGAGGAGTTTTCAATTTGAACATCCATCTACATCCAATTTTCCTTTTCCTTTCGGTAATCTTTTACTCTCCCATGTATTGTTGGAATTTAAAGAATCTAATTCTCGGTTAATTGCTACTTGCCAATGTTCCCTCTCTGCACTTTTGAGGGCTTCTTCGTATGTGAGCGGCTCGATAACTTCCGTAAGATTGGCTTCTTTGGGATTTCGTAATTTTGGAATTTTATTGGCTTTTGAATAGATGTTCTCTTTCTCTTACACCTGCTATCTACAGTATCAGTTGAATCTTCTTCATCTTCATATGAGTGACCCAGATCTCGAACTGGTAAGTCTGGCATACCATCCTGAGAATATTCCTGTTCCGCGGCATCAATATTCAATAACACTGTATTTTTTCTTACATGTAACAGAGTTGTTTTCATTAAAAAATTACAATACGAGAAATCTTAATCTGTTTGTTTACAGGATTGAATAGTCCTATAATTTGTCGAATTCATGTCATATCCCACCAGAATGTATTTAACACTTTTCTTGTCTAGCTTCTTTCTAAGGGTTTTTATCTGTTAGAAGGAAAGCTTCGCAACCCAAAAACTCTTAGATGATTTAACGTTTGCGTTTTCCACTCCATAGTTCGAAGGGGGATTTTCCTTCAATATTTCTTGTCCGGTTCATGATGTAGACTGCTGTATTTACAGCTTCAGCCCATAACTCTTTCGGTAGATCTTTGTTATAAAGCATGGCTCTAGCATGTTCTACCAAGGTTCGGTGTTCCCACTCACTGCTTCTCTTTTGTTCTGGGGAATAAATACCTGTATGCTCCAAAACAATACCATTAGTTTGACAAAGTTCCATCATACGTTTGTTCACAAACTCATCTAACGCGTTGTATATAGCGACCGAAATTGGCCCGAATTATGTTTTCATATTCCCGAAAACATTCATGGACGTCAGATTTGTTTTTGATAACCTAACTTCACAATACTTGGAACTGTCATCCTTGAACAGAACGTAGAATCGTGCACCACCTACGGATTCTGTGTCCATTGGACCACAAACGTCATTGTGACATAATTCTCCTGGTTTTGTGTTCTCGTTGTTGCACTGGTGCAAATTTCAATTTGTGTTGTTTACCGTAAGCACAAGCTTCACAGAAAAAGTCTTCAGTTCCACTCAATGCGATACCATTAGGATTGTTAGCGAATATTTCTCGAAGTGATTTAATGTTTATATGTCCTAGTCTTTCATGCTGCCACTCTTTCAATACATAACTTCAACTGTCCTTTTTCACGAGGATTTTTTTCCTGTTGGGTGTGGATTTCTTGCAGAAGAATCACTTCGATACCATGTTCATCAGTTAATTTGGAGACTATTGAGATGACTGTACGAAAAAGACAAATCAACTTAGTTCTATAAACATCTCTCTATGTCTATGAGTTGAGCCGTAACATAGCAACAGTTATTAAGTCTTGTCAGTTGTGACCAAAAGTTCAGTTGAATTAAATTATTCAAACTTGTTCTTGTAATCGTCTGTTTTGACTGTGTTAATCCACGTACCTTATCAGGTTATTGGCCCAGATCAACGCGCAACACATCTGTCTATGAATGTTTTCGGGAATATGAAAACATAACTCGGGCCAATTTCGGTCGCTATATACAACGCGTTAGATGTGATAATGTACCGAGTTTGTGAACAAACGTATGATGGAACTTTGTCACACTAATGGTATTGTTTTGGAGCATACAGGTATTTATTCCCCAGAACAAAATGGAAGCAGTGAGAGGGAACACTGAACCTTGTGGTAGAACATGCTAGAGCCATGCTTTATAACAAAGATCTACCGAAAGAGTTATGGGCTGAAGCTGTAAATACAGCAGTCTACATCATGACCCGGACAAGAAATATTGAAGGAAAATCCCCCTTCGAACTATGGAGTGGAAAAACTCAAACGTTAAATCATCTAAGAGTTTTTGGTTGCGAAGCTTTCCTTCTAACAGATAAAACCCTTAGAAAGAAGCTAGACAAGAAAAGTGTAAAATACATTCTGGAGAGATATGACGGGAATTCGACAAATTATAGACTATTCAATCCTGTAAACAAACAGATAAGATTTCTGTCTGTAATGTAATTTTTAATGAAAACAACTCTGTTAACTGTAAGAAAGAATACAGTGTATTGAATATTGATGCCGCGGAACAGGAATATTTCTCAGGATGGTATGCCAGACTTACCAGTTCGAGATCGAGGTCACTCATATGAAGATGAAGAAGAAGATTCAACTGGTACTATAGATAGCAGGTGTAAGAGAAAGAGAACATCTAAAAAAAGCCAAGAAAATTCCAAAATTACGAAATCCCAAATGAAGCCAATCTTACGAAAGTTATCGAGCCGCTCACATACGAAGAAGCCCTCAAAAGTGCAGAGAGGGAACATTGGCAAGTACAATTAACGGAGAATTAGATTCTTTAAATTCCAACATACATGAGAGAGTACAAGATTACCGAAAGGAAAAGGAAAA
>JAVSIQ010000749.1:0-62593 GCA_038502775.1 Hippodamia convergens | reverse complement strand
CTCAGGGAACGATACTCAGCTACACGAGAACGTAATCACTTACGTTGTTATTCCTTCAGACATTGACACAGATCAAATAATCATTAATTATTGTGTAAGTATTGACTGTGCATTGAAACACTGGTGAAGCTTTCTCGACAAATTTCAGTCTTTAATTAAATGTAAGGTTTCTTTGTTGTTTTGTAAAACTTGCTCAGTTTTCACCTTATGTAAGGGGTTGCTTTTAGAAGAATGTTTTCAAAGTTGAAGGAAGAGTCTTCATTTATATCAGAAATAAATAAATGAAACCATATGTCAAAAATCTAACCTGGCATGAATGAAATCAATTATTTTGACAGTCCAAAACACCAAAAGGTAAATGATTACAGATTATACAGGGTGATTCTCGAATATGGCTCTATAGAATATTTTTAGGAAAGATACAAGATTCAGGATTGAAATTTCAAAGGTGAACTTCAAGTTAGAAGACGACTTCTTGTATATTTTTTGAAGGTTCTAGGACTTCTGAGTCCTTTTGATTCCAAAAGTTTGAATTTTCTCAAGAAAACTCTCTCTAAATGATTAAATAAGAAAAAAAATCTCAAAATTGAACTCTGTTGAAATACAAACAACTTCGAGTTTTTCGTTGAAAATTTCTCATTTTTGAGAATCTCTGAGAACAAAGTCTGATGCTTCTTTTCCGATAGCGTGATTTTCAGAATATGATACAGGAGGTCACAAATTCTTTGTCAGATTAGAAGTGACGAAACATAAAAAAATCGTTTTTTTCAAATTGGAACCCCAAATTTTCGAAGTATTTTCGAAATCTTCGTCAAAAAATAATAGGAGCACATGTCTAAGTCTTTCAGTCCAAAATGAATATTTTCTCGAGATATTCAGGAAAAATTATTTTGTCATCAATTTTCAATCTCATTCCGAATGTGTTTTTCTACTGCAAAATAATTAGCGGTTTAGTGAAATTTTTGGAAATCTCTGTTATTGAGAAAATATTTTCTTATAATTCAGACGAGTTCAGTTTTTCTTTATTTCTTAAAGCTGAGGATAATTTCCGCAAATTCTCAATTCTGGAGAATTTTTTTTGTCATGGTAGGGAAATTTGAATTTTCAGTAATGAAATTGTTACATGTTCTGTTAATTATTCTTTCAAAAGCATTAGAAATTATTACAAATTATTTTTTTCTGCATTCCTGAGAATTTTTCACGTTGACTTCACTAATACTCGTATTGAGAACTTTAAACCAATTGTTGCTCTCACATTACAGATGATAATTCAAGAACTGAACTCGTCTGAACTATAGAAGATATTTTTCTCGATAACAGAGATTTCCAATAATTTCACTCGATCGCTAATTATTCGGAATGAGATTGAAAATTGAAGAAAAAATCGTTTTTCCTGAATATCCCGAGAAATATTCATTTGAACGTATGCTCCTATTATTTTTTTGGATAATTAAACGACCTTTGTGATAATTTGGTTTAGTAATGAGAGGGTTCTTTTAGGCCTTGATTACAGAGACTCAATTTGACAGAATGCCGACGTTTCTACTTATTTTAAATCTTCATCAGGGCTATTGCCAGTTGATTCCTATTGTCTTCTCAAAAAATAAAACTGAGGATGAAATAACAATAGACTTCATGCGAATTTACACACAACACAAGTTTCAATCCGCAAGATCCTCAGTTTTATTTTTTGAGAGACAATAGAGACCAACTGGCAATAGCCTTGATGAAGATTTAAAATAAATCGAAACGTCGGCATTCTGTCTAATCGAGTCTCTGTAATCTAGACCTAAGCCAAACCTATTATTTTAGACGAAGATTTCGAAAAAATGGGGTTCCAATTTGAAAAAAATGATTTTTAGATGATTCCTCACTTCTAACTTTGACAGAGAATTTGTGACCTCCTGTATCACATTCTGAAAAATCAGCCTTGCTTCTCGGAGATTCTCAAAAATGAGAATTTTCAATGAAAAATCTCGAAGTTGTCTGTATTTCAACAGAGTTAAATTCTGAGATTTTTTTTTTCGTATTTCCTCATTTAAAGAGAATTTCCTCTGGAAAATTAAAACTTTTGGAAACAAAAAGAGTCAGAATTCAATGGAGAATCTATTTATGCAATAAAAAATGAGTTTTTCCATTTGAAAAACGAAAGTTGAAGTCCTAGAACCTTGAAAAAATATACGAGAAGTCGTCTTCTTACTTGAAGCTCACCTTTAGAATTTCAATCCTGAATATTGTGTCTTTCCTAAAAATATTCTATAGAGCCATATTCGTGAATAATCCTGTATAATCTGAACCTATTTACCTTTCGGTGTTTGGGACTGTCAAAATAATTGATTTCATTCCTCCGAGGTTAGGTTTTTGACATATAATTTCATTTATTTTTTATATTTTGACAGTTAGTTTGGGATGACAGAGGGATAGTATTTATGACCATTGGACCAATTAGAGAGTTGTCTATGCAATTTCAGTTGTTCAACTTGTTCCTTCTTATGTTTCGACAGATAATAGGAAATATTACAATTATTTTTTTCAAAGAAGTTCCTGTTTTTTCAAGTATCATCCAGAAGTTAATTGGAGGTTACAACTGTCGTTTATATTGATTTTTTTTATTTTTTGGCTTATGTGGGTAAATTTTTGGAGATCATGAAATGTCTCTTTTTTTGTCTTGTTTCTATTTTATTGTGAAAATCAATAATTATTGAAATAAATATTATTCTATTCTATCAACAGGAACCAGAAGAAGAGAACGAAGAACACACTATACCCGATGGCATCAAAACGGAAAACCAATGTGTTTTGTGCGGGGCAAACTTTCAAAAACTGTTTCCTCCTCCAAGAGCATTTTAGCACCCTCCACGTCGGTAGCGACCTCACGTGCCAAATATGCAAACTACAGTGTGCCACAGATCTCCAACTGATGAGACATTACAATAAGCACAAGTATTCCTGTGATCTGTGCGAGGCAAGCTTCGCGAAACACGAGGACCTATTCAACCACAAAAAGACGCACTCACATACGCTTCCCTACGCTTGCAACATATGCGATGAAGCCTATTCGTCGACCAGAGAAATAAGTCTTCACATACGAGAAAAAACAACAACAATAAAAGATCTTTGAGCAGCGAAGAAGGGAATAGAAATAAAAAAATCGCAAACGAGAGCTTAGTACAAATCAAGGAGGAACAAACGCGAATTTAAATCAATCAAAATAGAATTCATTTCCGATTTCTGGTAGGACGAGAGTAATATATATTTGTTAAGATGTTGGAATTTTTACTTGAGGGGAATTTCGTGCGCGTTTTTAAAACTTTGTGTTGATTCGTGATTTTTATTTGGTTTCGTTGGATTCTTTACTCGTTTGGAGATATTAGGGAATCAAAAATAGACTGAGATGTTTGGGGTTGACGTACCTGAACGTGTTTGAAAGTAAGTTTATACAAGGATGAAAGTGTATTACGTCTGCTATAATAAAAAATGAAAGCCAACAATTTGTTTTATTACCAATTATCATGAGATATTTCATTCTTCTATCATCTTTGTAATGCTGAAATTAATAATTGGAATTCTTCTTTTCAAAGTAGAAGAATGTACTTGCTAAATATCGCAAGCTCTAAATTTTTTTAAAGTTCTAGGATACTCTTGACTAGATTTCTTCGCTGCCCTAAAAAGTTAATTGATATTTTGTCTTATAATGAACGAATCATTTTCAAATTTCGATGTGTTGTAATCAATTGAATGAAAACAATAGATATTTCTCTATGGATGAATTGTAGGCACAGAATATCTATCTATCCTTACAGTAAGGAGAGATATTCTGTGTTGTAGGTCGAACAATTTTCTATGACAGGCCTTTAGAAATTACTTGAGACAGGCAACTCGTAAAACAATGTCGTGTATGTTGGGCTGCCTGCAGTAGAAAATTTGGGGCTGACTTCAGTCGTTACAGATATTGATTGTTCTACATTGTAGAATTTTAATTTAGGATGTCCTTATTCGATTGAACCCCTCAAAGAGCTCATAATGACAAGCTTTTGTCTCGAAAAGAAATGAAACCTAGGAAAACAGATAAGTCATAAAACAATCTGATGTTTGATAATTTGCCGTCATTGAAATGTAATGAAAGTTTTCCAAAACTCAACGATTTCGACGGAATTTTTACCCAAAAATTTCCCTTTCGATAGAAATTTGGTCGATGTTGTGTTGAAATTTTTGAATTTCGGAAAAAATTGTATTAGGATCACAGGAGAGCGAGGAGGTATTCAGATATCCGGAGCAGCGCCTGAAAATTTTCGAGATAGGCAACCCACAATACACCATTAACGAAAGAAGGGTTGCCTCTCTCAAAAACTTTACAGGCGCTGCTCCGGGTATTTGAATACCTCCTCGCTCTCCTGTGATCCTAATGTAATTTTCGTTTCGATAGAAATTTGATCGATGTTGTGTTAAAATTTTTTGAATTTCGGAAAAATCGTATTAGGATCACAGAAGAGCGAGGAGGTATTCAGATACCCGGAGCAGCGCCTGAAAATTTTCGAGATAGGCAACCCACAATACACCATTTACGAAAGACGGGTTGCCTATCTCAAAACTTTACAGGCGCTGCTCCGGGTATTTGAATACCTCCTCGCACTCCTGTGATCCTAATGTAATTTTCGTTTTCGATAGAAATTTGGTTGAAATTGTGTTGAAATTTATGAATTTCGGAAAAATTGTATTAGGAACACAGGAGAGCGAAGAGGTATTCAAATACCCGGAGCAGCGCCTGAAAATTTTCGAGATAGGCAACCCACAATAACACCATACAGAAAAGACGGGTTGCCTATCTCAAAAATTTTCAGGCGCTGCTCCGGGTATTTGAATACCTCCTCGCACTCCTGTGATCCTAATGTAATTTTCGTTTCGATAGAAATTTGGTCGATGTTGTGTTGAAATTTTTGAATTTCGGAAAAATCGTATTAGGATCACAGGTGAGCGAGGAGGTATTCAGATACCCGGAGCAGCGCCTGAAAATTTTCGAGATAAGCAACCCACAATACACCATTTACGAAAGACGGGTTGCCTATCTCAAAAATTTTCAGGCGCTGCTCCGGTTATTTGAATACCTCCTCGCACTCCTGTGATCCTAATGTAATTTTCGTTTCGATAGAAATTTGGTCGATGTTGTGTTGAAATTTTTGAATTTCGGAAAAATCGTATTAGGATCACAGGTGAGCGAGGAGGTATATCAGATACCTGGAGCAGCGCCTGAAAATTTTCGAGATAAGCAACCCACAATACACCATTTACGAAAGACGGGTTGCCTATCTCAAAAATTTTCAGGCGCTGCTCCGGGTATTTGAATACCTCCTCGCACTCCTGTGATCCTAATGTAATTTTCGTTTCGATAGAAATTTGGTCGATGTTGTGTTGAAATTTTTGAATTTCGGAAAAATCGTATTAGGATCACAGAAGAGCGAGGAGGTATTCAGATACCCGGAGCAGCGCCTGAAAATTTTCGAGATAGGCAACCCACAATACACTATTTACGAAAGACGGGTTGCCTATGTCGAAAATATTCAGGCGCTGCTCCGGGTATCTGAATACCTCCTCGCCCTCCTGTGATCCTAATGTAATTTTTCTAGCGACGGAATTTCTTAACAAAAATTTTCGTTTCAATGGAAATTTGGTTGAAATTGTTGTTGAAATTTATGAATTTCGGAAAAATCGTATTAGGATCACAGAAGAGCGAGGAGGTATTCAGATACCCGGAGCAGCGCCTGAAAATTTAAGATATAGCCAACCCACAATACTCCATTTACGAAAGACGGTTTGCCTATCTCAAAACTTTACAGGCGCTGCTCCGGGTATCTGAATACCTCCTCGCTCTTCTGTGATCCTAATACGATTTTTCCGAAATTCATAAATTTCAACACAACATCGACCAAATTTCTATCGAAACGAAAATTACATTAGAATCACAGGAGTGCGAGGAGGTATTCAAATACCCGGAGCAGCGCCTGAAAATTTTTGTGATAGGCAACCCGTCTTTCGTAAATGGTGTATTGTGGGTTGCCTTATCTCGAAAATTTTCAGGCGCTGCTCCGGGTATCTGAATACCTCCTCGCTCTTCTGTGATCCTAATACGATTTTTCCGAAATTCATAAATTTCAACACAACATCGATCAAATTTCTATCGAAACGAAAATTACATTAGGATCACAGGAGAGCGAAGAGGTATTCAAATAACCGGAGCAGCGCCTGAAAATTTTTGAGATAGGCAACCCGTCTTTCGTAAATGGTGTATTGTGGGTTGGCTATATCTAAAATTTTCAGGCGCTGCTCCGGTTATTTGAATACCTCTTCGCTCTCCTGTGATCCTAATGTAATTTTCGTTTCGATAGAAATTTTGGTCGATGTTGTGTTAAAATTTTTGAATTTCGGAAAAATCGTATTAGGATCACAGGAGAGCGAGGAGGTAATTCAGATACCCGAGCAGCGCCTGAAAATTTTCGAGATAGGCAACCCACAATACACCATTTACGAAAGACGGGTTGCCTATCTCAAAACTTTACAGGCGCTGCTCCGGGTTTCTGAATACCTCCTGGCACTCCTGTGATCCTAATGTAATTTTGGTTTCGATAGAAATTTGGTCGATGTTGTGTTAAAATTTTTGAATTCCGGAAAAATCCTATTAGGATCACAGAAGAGCGAGGAGGTATTCAGATACCCGGAGCAGCGCCTGAAAATTTCGAGATAGGCAACCCACAATACGCCATTTACGAAAGACGGGTTGCCTATCTCAAAACTTTACAGGAGCTGCTCCGGGTATCTGAATACCTCCTCGCACTCCTGTGATCCTAATGTTATTTTCGTTTCGATAGAAATTTGGTCGATGTATCAGGATCTCGAGAAAATGAAAAGTTAGGCAACCCATCTATCGTAGATGATGTATTGTGGTTGCGTATCTAGTAAATTTTCAGGCGCTCCAGATACCTGAGTTCTGTTGCTTGCGTGAGGAAAGGAGAGAATTATCGACTATCCGAAAAAATAGGCATGTACCTAACTTTTTAACACGTGAATCAAGAAAACGCATAATTCTCTCCCCACTCTAGGATAAAAGGTTCAATAAATAAAACGCTCCATTTGTAAAGATGAATTCTCATCGAAAAAGTTATATATTTTTGCTTATTTTACAAAAATAATCGGAACATGAAGAGAATACAATAAATAACTCTACATCCTAATAATCACTGTTTTGATTTCTTTGTAATCTAGGCATTGGGGTGAATGTACCTAATTTTGACATTGCTCGATAATAAAACCAAACCTTTCAAAGATATCGAAAAACTTTTCGAGTTGAAAACCCAGAGTAGGTTCTAAAAGATGAAATTAATGAAAAAAATTAAGATTTATAAGTACATTCATAGAATAACTGAAAACAATTGTATGCAAACTTGAATCAATTGCATCAGGAAAATTCTATATTCAGGATGTAACTCTTATAGGGTAATTTTCGTACATTTCTTGAGGGAAGATCTTAGTGAATATTGATTTTTTCTACAGTTGCTATCAACCTTAGAATTGGTTTGTATCTTTTGGTCCTACTGAAAATCTATGTTCAACACGTTTTTGTACAAATGCAATGCCAACATGATTGATAAAGTCTCGATGTGAAATGAAATAGGAATATATCGAATAGATAAGGAAAATATTGCCCGAAGATAATAAATTTTCTTCGCCCTATTGGTAGAATTAATGATATGGAAAAGTTTCCATTATTATTTCACCAGCTTGGATATCAACTATATAGGAAAACTGTTGGAATTATTCAACTATTCTGGAATCTAAACTATCCGTTAGGTTAAAATTCTCCTACGATAACTTCGAGTCGCGACAGAACCTCAAAGAAATAATACTGGGATTGAAAATATAGTCAATTGACGATCTAAAGGTGTGTCGCACTATGATTCAATTATCTATTTTTTAGTTTTCCACTCTGTTCGTACGAACGGTGCATTTTTTGCGGAGGGGGGGGTTTTACCCCTTTCTAACCCGGTAGCGGCGCCTCTGCGTAGAAGTCTGGCTCATCGTCGTCGACGTCTGGCTGATCTCCGTCGAGCTGAAACAAGGGTTCTTTATTATTACAATTCTGGAGCGTCTGTTTATTTTTTTTTTCATGGTCTTAAAAGGGTGAGAGGAAGGTTGGATACAAGAGGCTGGGTAAAATCAGGGCAAATGAGAGTTTTTATGATATCCCAGTTAATTATTTTGATGGTATTACTTTGTTATGAATGTCATTATTCAGTACTTCATGCTTTTGGACATGATACAGGGTGTTCTACAAGCTCTATCGTCAGAATGACAATTCTCGGAATATGTCGTAGTTTTTGGTCCTGAAAAACATTCTGTTTTCTTGTATTATAAAATGTTTGGTTTATCTATGGGAGATGATTTCCTTTCATTGGGGTCCCGTAGCGTTCTTCAAACATCTGAAGTGCAGAAAATTCATCACCTGGAAGGACGTATCCGGTTTGAAAAAACCCTCACGACCAGAGAGCAAGAATTTGTGGATTTTGAATTTGAATATCGAAGGAATTTCGAAAGACAAGTGTGATTACGTCTCCGAATTAGCTGATGAACATGGTATCGAAGTGATTCTTCTGCAAGAAACCGACACGGCAACAGAAAAAAAATCCTCGTGAAAGAGGACAGTTGAAAGGTTATGTATTAATTGATTTTTTACAAGTTTAGCTTGTTATGTTAAAAAATTATCAGTTCGTAATTTTCAACAGATTCGGAAAGGGGAAATGGATGGAGTTTTTTTTCATTTCTTTCAAATTTTGTGACATTTCTGTCATGAATATTTATAAACCTCCGAACATTATTTGGCCAAGAAATCTGAATGTTGATGTTTTTTAAAGTAGCAAATGCATTTGATTCATTTTGAATAATCGGATTCTTTTCTGCTTCTGTCTTTTTTTATTTCAGATTAAGAATTGCGAGTCGTTTTGGGAAGAATCTGTTTATCCGAGCCCATCGACGGATAACATGAAGATGATCACACTGATGTCTTTCAAGATTTTCCTGATATTTAATATTTTATGTTATTTTTTTACGGGAAGACAGGTTTTTTCGGCTGAGGTTTTTTCCCCTGGCTGTATAGTATCGTATGATACTAGTGATGATAGTATCGTATGATTCTATAATATCATACGAAGAATGTTATGATACCCCTTTCTTTTTTTTACCTCAGCTTATGTACTTTTTGTTTCAACAAATATTGTTTTATTTTAGCTGACAAACTTTGACAGAAGGCGTCTGTGCTTCTTCTGAACATTTTTTTCCTATGAACATAGGTCCGATTCGTTTTCGTTTCGGAGTTACAAGCATTTGATGGTGCACCAACACATAGAGGAAGACAAAAGTAGTCAGTTTTCAGAATGAACATTTCCCGAATAAATGGATAATAATACCATAATACCATTTTTTATTCCTCAAAATTTACAGCTTGCATTCAAGGTGGACCTTTTGAACAATTTTTATAGTCTCAGAATTTCCATTTATTATTATGATTTGAACATAAAGATATAATTCCAAATGCTTGTGTCTTCTAAACAAAAACAAATCGGATATATGTTCATAGGAAAAAAATGTTCAGAATAATATGACCATAGCTACCATCTGTCAATGTTAGTCATAGAGCTTGTAGAACACCCTGTATAACTAAACTGCTCCACATGAGTTAGGGATGTTGTCTTAAATTGCAGAAAAATATAGTTTAAATGAGATTTTGTGATGAAAATTCATATAAAATATGATTTCAAGTTGCAGGAAATAAAATTAATTTTTGCCTGTAGGTCTGCAGCCTATACAGGGTGGTTGAGAAAAATCGAGTAAAATAACAGAACTTTATTCCCAGAGAATTCAACCATTTCGGGACTAACAATACAATGTATGGCCTCCACGGGCATCAATATCAGCTTGACATGTTCTTTGTATACCACACACGAGGTTGTTGAACATTTTTTGAAGAATTTGGTTCCATAAACGAAGCAGAAGCTCTCTCAGATCATTTAAGGGTTCTGGGGTAGATTGATGATTATCTAATCTTCTTTGGAGCGTATCCCATGCATGTTTTATGCAATTGAAATTTGGTGAAAGCGGAGGTATTGGTAAATGTGGAATACCAAGCTCCTCCCAACCTTTTCAACTTTTGCTGCACGATGCGGTCTACCGTGACGTCTAGAAATTGAAAAGTTTCACCAATAGCAGCTTGAAAATTTGTCAAAACATTGTCAATGACATGCCCCCTATAGTGTAAGGATATCATATTCCCAGAACAAATGTGTAGATCTGTGCGCCCGTTGAAACATATCCCATCCCATACCATAACACTTCCTCCTCGGAATGGATGGACTTCTTGGACATAGCGACGATTACGGGGTATGCGTGGGATTGTCCATACCCTTATTCTTCGAGAATCTGAAAATCGTCCATATCTGGAATTAATCAGTGAGAAGGACACTACGCCATTGATAGTTCCAATTGATATGCTGCCTTGCCCATTCCAGTCTTCGACGCTTATGGTCATGTGTTAATGGAACTCCTCCTAATGGACGTCCAGAACCTAGATTTACCTCTCTCAAACGTCCTCTGGTGGTTTCGATGGAAACTTGAACCCCATCTGCATTTTGAAGAGTATTCCGTAGCATTTCTCCACGAAGATTTAGGCTTTCTTCTCGCCGAAACGGTGATGAAACGATCCTGAGAAGGTGTTGTTTTTCGTCGCTCACCAAGCCTTGGTCTTTCCAACACGGAACATATCTCCCTGAACCTATTCCAAAGTCGAGATATCACACTTTGGCCTTTTCGCTACAACAACTTGAGTAAGGCAACCCTATGGCATTTCGATAGCCCTATCAGCCTCAGCGTTTGTTAATTTACGTCTTGGAATTTTCAGAAAACTCGCTTCAAATCGAAGCTATTGATAAACTTACACCATTTCAAAATAAGAACATTCCTGAAGCATATGCAAAGAACCAAACTTCAGAAAAAAGGAGACCAGATTGACGAAATGTCTCATACTGATTCTTATTGGATCGATTCAAGTTGTTATTGAATTTTAAATGATTTCACAGCGATTTTCTCGAAGATTACATACTTTTCAAAACGATTGAATACGATATTCCTAACTCTTGTGGAGCAGTACACTTTATGGTACTTGGGCATAATGTGTAAACCGAGAAAAAAAATTTCATATGTAAAAAACAATGACTGCCTGAAAAGTTCGAAAAAAACAAATTCAAAATATACTTTGCCAAAAACAATTACACATAAACAATATCTCGGATGCGGTATTTTTAGATAGTTCAAAGCATTCACGACCATATATATCTGATATTAAAAGAGTCTTCAGGCCTTATTGGTCGTGGTCCATTAGGAATAATATCACCTAACGTTTCGCCTACAACTGCGGTAGGCATCTTGGTCTAAGAAAGCTGAGTTTTTGAAACTAACGTGTTTTATTTCTACGGAAAATAGGAATGAATAAGAGTTAACTTCGTTCAAAAATTTGTCGAAGCCTATCTTGTAAGATACCGACCTGTATATCGAATTTATGTGTTCTGAAAAATGGGTCAGACGTATTGGTACGTTCAGGGCCTGCTTTGAGTACCTATGTGTCAATCATCAACTACTCACTTACTTTGATCGATATTCTTTGAAAGCTGCTACACGTGTAAGCTTGATGTTGTTGCGTTAATGGAAACATCGTTTCGGTGCAGAATGTGGACAAACCGTTCCCATGTTTATGCAACGCAGGAGGGAACATAAATGGATATCAGGGACCCGCTTAACCATGTTCTTCAGGAGAGAGTATGTAATCGAATTGTTCGATGAAGTTAACAGCGAGAGAAAATGCATGGTAAATCGATAAGATTACTACGAAGAGCATTGAATTTCACCGATTTCCCAAC
The DNA here is from genome assembly GCA_038502775.1 of Hippodamia convergens. Lineage (NCBI taxonomy): Eukaryota > Metazoa > Arthropoda > Insecta > Coleoptera > Coccinellidae > Hippodamia > Hippodamia convergens. The sequence continues at coordinate 50,636 of JAVSIQ010000749.1, read as the reverse complement.
AATTTTACTCGTTAAACGCATCAATCGGAACTGACGTGGAAACATTCACAGGATACTCTGAATTCCTGTGTCATTATCTTCACAGCATCTCCAGTTTTTAGGATATAGTTTTTGTTCAACTTTTTCCATGTCTAGTTTCATGATTTATATAGGCTCTATAGAATGTTTTTAGGAAAGACACAAGATTCAGGATTGAAATTCTAAAGGTGAGCTTCAAGTAAGAAGACGACTTCTCGTGTATTTTTTGAAGGTTCTAGGACTTCCGGTTTTTTTCGGAAGTGGCATCAACTTTTGTTTTTCGAATAGGAAGACCCATTTTTTATTGCATAAATAAATTCTGAATTGAATTCTGAGTCTTTTTGATTCCAAAAGTTTGAATTTTACCGAGAAAATTCTCTTTAAATGAGGAAATACGAAGAATAAATTGAACTCTGTTGAAATACAGACAACGTCGAGGTTTTTTCATTGAAAATTCTCATTTTTGAGCATCTCAGAGAAGAAAGGCTTACGCTTCTTTTCCGATAGCGTGATTTTCAGAATATGATACAGGAAGTCACAAATTCTTTGTCAAAGTTAGAAGGGACGAAACATCAAAAAATAGTTTTTTCAAATTGGAACCCCATTTTTTCGAAGCATTTTCGAAATCTTCGTCAAAAAAAAAAATAGGAGCATACGTCCAAGAGTTTCATCCTAACATGAATATTTTTTGAGATATTCAGGAAAAACTATTTTGTCTTCAAGTTTCAATCTCATTCCGAATGTGTTTTTTTACTGGAAAATAATTGCGGTGAAGTGAAATGTTTGGAATTCTCTGTTATCGAGAAAATATTTTCTATAGTTCAGACGAGATAAGTTCTTGAATTATCATCTGTAATGCAAGAGCAACAATTGGTTTGAAGTTCTCAATGTGAGTATTAGTGAAGTCAACGTGAAAAATTCTCTGGAATACAGGAAAAATTAATTTGTATGAATTTTTAATGCTTTTCAAAGAATAATTAACAGAACATGTAACAATTTCATTACTGAAAATTTAAATGTTCTTACCATGACAAAAAAAAAATTTCCAGAATTGAGAATTTGCGGAAATTATCCTGAGCTTTAAAAAATAAAGAAAAACTGAACTCGTCTGAACTATAAGAAAATATTTTCTCGATAACAGAGATTTCCAAAAATTTCACTTGACCGCTAATTATTTTCCAGTAAAAAAAACACATTCGGAATGAGATTAAAAATTGAAGACAAAATCGTTTTTCCTGAATATCTCGAAGAATATTCATTTTGGGATAAAAGTCTTGGACGTATGTTCCTATCATTTTTTGAAGAAGATTTCGAAAATGCTTCGAAAAAATGGGGTTTCAATTTGAAAAACAAAACGATTTTTTGATGTTTCGTCACTCCTAACTTTGAAAAAGAATTTGTGACCTCCTGTATCATATTCTGAAAATCACTCAGTTGATGGCACTATCAGTTTCTCTAACAAAACCACCGTAACATGTCATTCATTTTCCTCTATCTCTCACGGTTAAAAAGTTGTAGTTCAAGTATCACCAATTTTGCCCACCCTGTACAGTTCATGAAAATAGCAGTCTGAATTATCTCAGATAGTGGAAAGTGAGTCTGGATGAAAAAAAAAATCTCTAATTCTTTGTCAAATCCGTCCATTTTGCCACATCTTGTAAAACAAAATCGTGCGAGAATATTTCATCGGAATATTCATATTACATGTTGGCCTTCTGTCACGGATTTATTTATCGAGAGAGAAAACAGTACAGCCAATCAATATTTTTTGAAGCAAAAATAACTAAACGATATGTATCGAAATATTTCATTTATTTCGATAAAAATTCAACGAAGTATAAGAAGACTATCAAAGCTTTCTGCACTTGTATCTTAAATATCCATTGCATTGTTTCGAATATCTTTAAATAGCATTCACTTCAAGAGATTTAACTCGTGAACAAAGGATTGAAACGACAAGAAATTTTGACAGCTACCATTTGAACATTGGAACTTTTCAAAGATCATATAGATTTTTTTGTATCAGACAGGAAACTTTAAGTAATCTCAAAAAATCATATCAGTGATTCTCTAGAATTTTTTTTTCACTCTTATAGTTCCACCTTAGCAGTATGAGACAAAATAAAATTATCCTGGAAGTAATACAAATGAGGAATTCGAAACATTTTTCTCCATCGACAAAGACTCTGATAAAAGACCTGTTTTTTATCTGCTCAAAGTGAATAAGTCGACTTCCTTTTATCTTTCCAAAAGAAATTTTCTCTCTCGTCTTTGAACGTGGACGTATATCGTGCGATCGAAGGAAGTTGATTGAACTTGAAAATTGATGTTTCAGGTCTCGATTCGTTCGATCGTAGGTCAAAATTTCGTCGTTGCATATTTGTGCACGAGTTTGCAATCAAATTCAACAGTTTGAAGATTGAAACTCGAGTATAACTTGTAAAACAAAGACTTTGTATGGATTGGTTTTCTCTAGGTGGAAAAAATTAAGTCATGTGGGTGATTGAGAAACTTCGGAGACACTGACATGACATCTGGGGGTATTTCTTTCCGAATGAATATTCAGGAAAACTATATTCAACTCATGTAAATGTCTAATCCAACAACGTGAAAGTATGTGTTGTTCAAAGATGTAAAAACACGAGAATTATAACTACTATCTTGAATGTAAATATAATAATGATAATAATAAGAGTTCATTCAGTAAACTACAGTAATAGCGAAGGCGTGAGCTTGTACGTGATTTTTAATAGAATACATAACAAAATAATGACATCCATTATTTAAACTCAATGTCAAATTCCAATGTGACAGAGAACAAATATGTTACATTTCGGATCTACCATGAAAAGAATAGAATACTTATATTCTTTTTTGTACCACTACCATTAAAAGTGTCACTTTTGATGACAGCAAACAATGTTAAAATTGATTGTTTACTTTAAAGCGTGTTAAAAATATTTTTAGCACTCCATTTTTTTATGATGAAATCAGATGAGAAAAATTCAGCAATTGCAAATTTTTATTATCAATATTTAACAATCATTACTTACGAACATTAATATTAATCTCAAAACTAGAACAATTACTAACATTAATGCCCTGTGACGTTAGGGAGCTTCGCAACACATTATTACAATCCTCAGCACCATCAGTACTTGTAGAAACCGGAAGTACAATATTGGATGATGATGATCCGAAATCTGTTGAGGTTGGGAGAATTTTTTCAGCAATGACATTTCTATATGCAATGGAATGATCAACATAGGACTCGACTACCGTCGTAGACTTCCATCCACCATGTTTTTTTTTTATATCAGTGATATTTGCTCCTGATTCTGCTAGCAATGAAGCGGAGGATCTTCGAAAACAGTGTCCTGTATTTTGCTTTGGCTCTGACAGTTTGAGGAATTCGGCAACAATAGATGGAATTTTCCTAAATGTATTAATACCAACTGGATTGACAGTGCATTTATCATTCATATATTTCAGGAAAAAACGACGATGTTTGATGACAGAAGTGCGCAGTGCAAAGAAAGTACTTATGAAAATACTCTACATACTTCCAAATAATTCTGAAAGAAAGACTGACTTTCGTTTTTGTATTTGGAAGTTGTATAACTAATGATTTATTTGTTATTTCGATGTCTTCCACTGATGAATTACACAATTCTTCACGCCGACAGGCTCCAAATAATCCGAAAATAGTTGCAACCTTAACCATCAAGTATTTCTCATCTGGTGCCTTCTTTATAAACTTTTCAACTTGTTCACGAGTGAGAATTTTCGATTTTTTGGGACGATATCCTTCACTTTTCCGTTTTAAATATGCTATTACCTCAAAATATTTACTAACATCCACACCATTTTTAACAAGGGCGCTTGACTTTATCATTGAAAATTTGCTCCACAAAGTTGATGAACTCAATATTTTTTATTTTTTTTCTAAGGTATGCCAGGAAAACAGTTTCACTAAAGTTCCCTTCTACATTTTTCAATTTACACTAGGCCAGGAAATTGTTACAATATTGTTACAATATCGTACTGCAGAATAGATTTTTTAGGTAGGAGTTCCAGATTTGCTCCTCTTGCAGACTCTTCAATATCCAGAGGAACAACCAAATCGTCACTTTTATTAATAATAGGTCTCTCGACAAACATATTGAGCAGTTAAAAACCCAAGACGAGAATTGGACAGGAACGAAATACAAATGACAGCGTCTTTTCTCATTTGTTAGTTATCATAACGTTGGCAACGTTTGCTATTCACAACAACCTTTGGATTATTTGAATATTAAAATGCATTTTGAATTTTACTGTCATTGCAAATTCGCCCATTCCATCATCAAAATAGGGCAGTTGTACAAAAAATATTGTATGGTATTTTTGTTAAAAGTGATTTTATTTTGTTCGTGAAATTGTTCAATTCGCTCCGCTCATTTCACAAACTTTTTTACTCACATGATAACACTCATATCATAAATAACTATTATTTCAACTCTTTTTCAATTAAATTTCGTGTATGATTTTTTTCTTTTCATTTTTGTTATATCCTGTCCTTTCTAAATGTTTTTTATCTTATCTTTATTTTCTCTTTCAACTTTTTTCAAAGGCTGCACACCTGATCTAATAATGCGACAAAACATCATCAACTCTTGCATCTTTTCGTCCTTAGAATATTCATTTTATCGCTGGCATATTATTCGGATCAGGAAATGAAAGAGAACAGTTACTGGCACGTGTTGTGGAAGACAACCAATAATATTTGCCGGGCATTTCCTGTTCCGTAGTACGTCACGTTCTTGACCACGTTTTTAAGTTCGCTTCTTTCTATAATGAAGAGGACGTGATGGGCCAGATCCACAAGTTACGTTGTATCTGATAAAAAAAACCGTTTCTGTTTCCGGTTTTGATTACCCTTATCTTGTATTATTGTCAACGATGTCACATATTATCATAATGACAAATTTTATGTTTTATTTACTTGAGAGGTGTGATGGAAATTTCGAGGACAATCTTGATACGAGTTAAGTATTTGAGGGACAGGAATAATAATTTTTTTATTTGGAAAATTATTGAACAGAATTAGGAAAAAAAACTATAAAACAACCTAGAGTAAAAAAATCAGCAAGGTGACTTGCAAATCATGTAGGAAGTACAAAAATGAATAGAGACAGTTAGGTAAGAAAAAAACCTGATATAACAAGATTCAATAGAGAACCAAAAGAAATAAGATTATGAATCTTCACAAATTCTCAACAACACAACTGTGTGCAGCAAAAAACTATCAGAGAGAAGAAAATCCTTAGCGACAGGTGACAGACGATTTAGGATTTAAGTTTAAAAAATTGGCACAGATGATTGTTTACGTGGAGGAATAACCAGCTGATTTTATATTTTGATATTCTTGTCACTTCTGTAAATGTGTTCAGTATCATTAATGACAGCTTATTCCCTTGATTCTATTCTATTATTGCTATTATTTTTGATTTGTAGGTCTTCATGAGTTAAATGTCATATGTTCCTCGATCTACAAAATAATTGGGTGTTATGGAGGTAAGTATATGGAGAACCCCGAGATAATAAACTTCTTCGTTCAGTTTTCAATCTCCCTGATATCGATATCCGATATCAGTTTCATCGACGAACAAACATAGGTTCAAGACACGCTCTTAAGGTCTTACGTCCGTTTGTCATTTCTGACCTTACACATGTAATCGAAGACCGAGTTGTGTACAGAAAAGGAGTACACAGATATCGGGTTTTGTCAGATTGGAAGCATTTGCAATCGATACACAACCGCAGATTATGTCTCGTGAAAAAAAAATTATCCTGATATACAGCGTAGAATTTTGAGCAGAGGTAGTACAGTAAATCTGTGAAAATTCTGAAGAAAAAATACCTCCAAGCATTTGTCTCGGCAATCGTTAGAAGAGCATTCGAAAAGATTATCTTAAATTTCAGAATTTGTTTTTGTTTTCCTTTTTTTATTTTCACAGAATAAATTTTCGTTTTTTAATTTCTTCTCGTAGAATGTATTTTTTTTTTTTTCTTTTTCTGGAATTTATTTTATTTTCAAACCAGATTTGGCGAAAAAGAACCTGAATACTAATTTCCACACTTTCATTGAGGCAAATTAATTCCTCGCGTCAAAGTGGAATAAGATTGTCGTATTCATTTACAACAGATATGAAATCACCTTTACCGCGTCTGGAGTGTTACTGATTCGATTCGACTTCAAAAAAAGCCAAAATTCGATTGTCTCATATGGAAACGGTATTTTTTGCAATTGAATATTATTCGAGAAAAAATCAGTTTCGCGACCTTGGATCATTTCTCCAACAGTTTCAATTACACCGTTATCTGGCTAATTCGCCTGGTATACGGGTAGGAACAATAACATCCTCGTGCAATAATAGTGCGGCATTATATTATTGTTCGATATTCTACAATGCGCCGATATGAATTCCATTTATCCATATTCGTGCATTTATCTCGATCGGTGCGTTATTGTGCCTTGCGGAATAAATTGGTCTGTGATTAATGGCGTCGAGATGACGTCGTCCCCAGCGATATCGCGGATATTATTGTTTTTTTCAGATTCCAGCGTGATTCTTGTCGATTGTTTTCCCTTCCGAATTCTCCGAAACTCTGAATGGCAAAGCAATAGCTGTTTTACGGCTTCCGATTGGAAATTTTCGTGATTGAAACTGATTCAACGGGTTTTCCTGTATGAATCACACAGTTATACAGGGTGTCCAACCGTTAGTGGCTATTAGAATTTTACGGAGTGAATCTTTTTGGTCAAATTTTCTAAGCGACGAGGAAGTTTGGCAATCTGAATGGAATGTATGCAATTTTTCAATAAAGATCTTATTACTGATCCTTCCGTCAGAGTTCCTGGTTTTGACTTTCCCAGGAGAATATGGTCTGTTCCAAATCGTATTAGAACAGGCCATGGACGATGCAACAGCATGCTCTTCCGATGGAATTCGGTTGAGAGCCTTAGACTATAGAACATCTTATAAATAGTTGTCCCATTTATAAATTTCAAGATGGTTTCGAGGCTATACATAAAGTAACAAATGCATTTCTGAAATGGATGGTTAATTTCAAAATCATTTAATTTCTTCTAAATATTTGGTTTCTTTTCTGCTTTTGGCTTTTTTCATTTCAGATTAAGAATTGCGAGTCGTTTTGTGAAGAATTTGTTTATCTGAGTCCATAAACAGATAAGATGAAGATGTTCTCTTAGATCACACTGATATCTTTCAAAATTTCTCTGATATTTAATATTTTTAGTAATTTTTTTTTTCACGGTAAGGGTTTTTTTCAGCTGAGGTTTTTTCCTTATCCTCATTTTATCATACTGCAGTCCTGTATGGTTTTCCTGTGTTGCACCAACCTCAGCTAGGTATTTTTTTGTTTCATTATGTATTGTATTATCTCAGCTGTCTGAATCAAAAGAATATTTATATTTATACAGGGTGACTCTTTGACTTTTACATACATTTTAACTGGGAATTCCTGAGGTCAAAAGAAGCACTTTTGTCTCTACCATTTTATCCGATTCGGATCGATTGGAAAGATACAGGCTGTTGAAAATTATTAAAAAATTGAAATTTTCGAATATATCTCGTGAATGACTTCATCGAATGAATTGATTTTCATAATACAGGTTTTAATTAATATAGCAAATCTTCTACGAACACAAAATTTCAATCACAGGTTTAATTTTTTTCATTATGACCAACATATAACATTACATAACATAATTATATTAGAAATTCTAAGGTCCCATCTCTTGAAAGTAAGTTGAGTGTCATTTAATGAATATTTGGCCATTTTGGGAAATATAAGAATTCTTTGTGAAATCTCATAAAATGCCCATTTTTCGAGTAATTCATGATTTGAACAAATTTATATCAGCAAAGTAAAAAAAATTGGTTACTTTGGCTGAATCCAACTCTGTTCAAAAGATTTACAGTATTAAATTTCTTCTACATTTTCTCGAAGGTTTAGGTGGTAGATCTAATGCCCGAAAACACTTAAGTATCATGTTTCCAGGATTGGCATAGCCCATTATGAAAGTTTGAAATGGCTATTTATTTTTATCTAGGCTGAATCGGAAAAAATGATATACGAAAAAAGTATTTCTTATGACCTCTAGAATCTATGGTCTCAATATATGTACAAGTCAAAGTTTCACCCTGTTTTGTTAGCGATTTTCGAATCGTAGACCGTAGACCAATACAATTCGACCTCTTTCAAATTCACTTATCTGGCGATAAAATCCACGTACAGGGTGATTCATTTATCTTGGTAACCCCAATTTTCTCGAAAACGTCCGAATATTTTTTCATTCTGTGAATAGCGTTTTGAACACGTCAATGTCGACTTGAGATGCGCATAAAAATCTGCGGAATAAATGAAGACGCCAGGCGTCGCGGCGCTATCAAAAATTTTTTCTCCAGGGACATACCTTTTTTATCAAGTCATTCGAAAGATAATTTCATTGCGAATTTTTTTTTCGAATACAATTTTTATCGATTTCTAACCGTTAGCGATCTGCAGCGTGTTTTATATTGATTCTATTCCATTTATTTTTTTCTGTATTGTGGTAGTATGCCTTTATTTAGAAACATAAATGTGATTTTGTGATTCGAATTCAAGAAGGCTAGTTTTCTGGTCAATGTGCTCCTTCAAATAAGATGAAATATGTGGCTACAGCAAGATGGGGCTTCATGCCACCACGCTGCCATTCTCAAGAGATATTTAGATCAAGCATTCGAAAAAAAATGGATTGAAACCAATGGACCCATCAGATATCGCCAGACCTAACGCTCATGGATTATTTTCTGAGGGTTCCCCTTGAATATATGGTATACCAAACTGATTCTAATAACTTGGACTATTTGAAATTGAAGATAAGAAACGCATGTGCCCAAGTGGACCTTTATATTTTGACCAAAGTGATGAGATAACTTATGTATGGATCATAATGGCCGGTATATAGAACATATGATCCGAAATTTTTTGTTTGTTATTAAAAAAAAATGTTTATTATTGTAAGATATAATATTTAATGAATCAAATAATAGAAAAATAGTTACAGAGCCTCCGTCATTTTACGTAACATACTCAAATTAAGGTCATCTAGCCATTATGATCCATACACAAGTTAAATCATCTCCGTATTTCATCATAAGTCACTTTGGTCAAAATATATCGGTCCATTCATTTTCGAATTCTTAATCTCAATATCTCTTCACGATGGCAGCGTTGTGACATGGAGCCCCATCTTGCTGTATCCACATATTTGATCTTATTTAAAGAGGCAGATTGTTTAGAAAACTTGCCTCCTTGAATTCAAGGCATAAAATCATATCTATGTCTCCAAATCAAGCCATACTACCACAATACAGAAAAAAATAAATGGAATAGAATCAACATAAAACACGCTGTATATCGCTGACGGTAAGAAATGGACAAAAATTGTATTCGAAAAAAAAAGTTCAAAATGAAATTATCTTTCGAATGACATGATAAAAATGGTATGTCCCTGGAGAAAAAATTTTTGATAGCGCCACGACGCCTGGCGTCTTTATTTATTCCGCAGATTTTTATGCGCATCTCAAGTCGACATTGACTTGTTCAAAACGCCATTCACCGAATGAAAAAATATTCGGGCGTTTTCGAGAAAATTGGGGTTACCAAGATAAATGAATCACCCTGTACAAGTGCTCTAGGCGTTTTAAACAACAACTGAACATCGAATTTAGCTCTCCTCAATCTGGTTTGTTTTAAAATTAAAACATTCAAAATAAATGACAACGATATTCAAGTAACAAAAAATGTTCACATGAAGAAACCTCCACGATTTTTTCTCCAAATTTTAAGCATTTACTCCACGTTATACTATCTTTGTTTTACGGAGAAGAATTTAAAATTTCTCCTTCTGGGTGTTGTAGTTTCTTTGTCAGCTAGTATATCTCAATAATTATCAATCTACGAGGTAATTCGGTGTCGAATTTCTACACAGAACGTCACAATATCGTTGTCATACTCGAAAATTGAAACAATCAATGCAGGTCTGCATTATTCGCAGATGGTAATCTGATAACTTACCGCCCTGAGCTCTCTCGTGGAGAAGAAGTGGGTCAGCTGAGCCCTCAGGGGCACCATCAAGACAAGGAAGAACGGGAACGCCAGAGCCGCCTTAGTGGATTTGACGATCCACAGGAATATGAGACAGGCCAGTTGCACCCCGGTGAATAGGTGCATCTTGTGGGTTTTTACCTGGAAGGATAAAAAAATTTCATTGGTTTTTATTCTTTTTATTGAATCGATGTATGGTATAGACTTGTTTTCAAGAGGCAATTTAAGTTCTTAAGTTAAGGGTATATCAAGGAAAACTTATAGATGTTGTATCAACTTTTGTTTCAAGCTTAAACTTAATATTGTAATACACTGCGCAAAAAAAATTAACGCACATTGTGAAAATCTCAATTTTAATGAAAGTTAACTCTACATTGACTTTATAACTTATTTTTCATGTTCTCTCGGGAAGGTTTTGAACGAAACAAGACACATTAAATGGAAGAAAAATTCAGGATTTCACCGAATTTTATGTGAAAGAAGAGAAATGAACAATTTTCAAGATACTGAAATGCTGATAAGTTATTTAATACTTGGTATTTCCACCCCTTGCGTTAATTACAGCTCGGCAACGACAGTTCATACTCAAAATGAGTGATCTTAAAATGATCTTATCTAATCCTTCCCAGATTTCTCCGAGTTGGATTCCTAAGTCATCAAGAGTAGCTGGATGATTTTCTGAACTTCTCAGCCTTCTATTGAGGTTGTCCAAACCTTCTCAATCGATTTGAGATCTGGCCATTCCATTCGAGAGACTTCAACCTCTTCAAGGTACTCCTGAACGATGCGCGCACGATGGGGTCTGGCATTATCGTCCATAAAAATGAAATTTTCACCAATGTATGGGGCAAATGGCACAACATGCTCTTCAAGAATGTACTAATCAGCATTCATAGCTCCATTATCAACGACTACTAGGTCTGTGCGAGCAGTCAAAGATATTCCACCCCATACCATAATCGATGTTTCCCGAAACCAGTAGTATTCAGGAAATTGCACTGAGCATATCTTTCATGTGGACGTCTGTATACAAGGGAACGTCGATCACAATGGTAGAGGCAGAATCTAGACTCATCTGTGAAGAGAACTCTTTCCCAATCGGCCTATTTCCAATGGATATGCTCTCTCGCAAAATCCAAACGCGCCCTTCGATGGGCTGGGGTAAGAGCTGGGCCTCTTGCCGAGGCCTTAAATCATATTCTCTGAGGCGATTTCTTATTTTCTGAGTGCTAATTTGCACCCCATCAGTTTGCTCAGGCTGATTTTGAAGAAGGCGAGCGATTGCAAACCGTTGTCCCAACGAAGAAACTCTCAAGTAACGTTCAATGGCAGTTGTTACCCGTGGTCTACCCTGTCCTGGTCTTCGGACATTCATATACCTGTCTCCCTGAATCGCTGCAACATTCTGGACACACTTGTATGGGAAACTCCAAACCTTTCTGCAATTCTTGTGTATATCCACCCTTCTTCTCGCAAAACTATCGCTTGGGCACATTCCTCTTGGGTCAAATTGCGTTTTTCGCGTTGCATAGCGATCGAGTGTAGAAAATCAAACGAAAGAAAAACTATTGATCACTAGAATTGATCGAGAACAACTGATTTTAGAATGGAGCCAATACATTCAAAATCTGGTAATATCATCTTTTTTTATTCCTGCTGGGAAAAAACATCTGTATTGAAGAAAAACGTTGAAAGTGGATAATATATGCATGCATAATTCTGATAAAAATAATTATCATTGAGAACACCTTCAGTTGTAGAATAAATTTGAGATTTTCATAATGTGCGTTAATTTTTTTGCGCAGTATAGTACAAAAATGCTTCGTTAAGGAGCTAGTTCCCTCTGAAAATGACCTACTGGGTTCATGTTCCAGCTTCTGCCAAGAGAGATGCTGATATTCGTCGCAGACAGTGACCTACATTTTTTAGGCATGTTAGCCAAATGTGTTTTCCTCTTCCTCTTCCACGAGTCAACATATCCCTCTTTCCGCACTGAACCTTCCATAATTTCAACAAGAAAATCTTCAACGCCCTCGGAAATTCGCGAGTACATCAACACATAAAATAAGCATAAATCGACTGCACAAAGGACTGGATAGCACCTGACTTCCTTGAAATAATGACCGACCTGTTGATTTTGGTCCTCATTTGTAGATAATGCGGGTGACGACCGACACAAAACCATTTACGGTCTTCAGAAGAAACTAGTTTCCATTCTAGTTGGAGGCGAAAAGCCGAGCATCGATTTTTTTTGGGTTCATATCGTGATCAGAGTGTAGAACAGCTTTGTGTGGGTTTTTGAATTACCGAGGAACTTTGTTTGAATTGGGCCTGGCTCACGGCTTCGCCCACCAATTCGGACCGACTAAATATACAAAAATATATCGGAAATTGTCAAGTAATAACGTACGATTAGTGGAAGATAATTTGATTTTCGAAATCATAATAATAAAAATTTATCTTCATTCCAAAAAAGGTCTGTCAATACAAATATTAACAAGCATTAAACGAAATACCGTTGATAAAAAAAACAAGGTCTATAGTATACAAGGTTATTCACGAATATGGCTGTATAGAATATTTTTAGGAAAGACACAAGATTCAGGATTGAAATTCTAAAAGTGAGCTTGAAGTAAGAAGACGACTGCTCGTATAATTTTTTAAGGTTCTAGGACTTTTTTCGGAAGTGACATCATTTAGAAAACCCATTTTTTAGAGCATAAATAGATTCCCCATTGAATTCTGAGTCTTTTTGATCCCACAAGTTTGAATTATTCCGAGAAAATTCTCTTCAAATGAGGAAATACGAAAAAATATCAAAATTTAACTCTGTTGAAATACATACAACTTTGAGATTTTTTCATTAAAAATTTTCATTTTTGAGAATCTCCGAGAAGAAAGGCTGATGCTTCTTTTCCTATAGCGTGATTTTCAGAATTTGATACAGGAGGTCACAAATTCTTTGTCAAATTTAGAAGTGACGAGACATCAAAAAATGGAATTTTTGAAATTCTCTGTTATCGAGAAAATATTTTCTATAGTTCAGACGAGTTAAGTTCGTGAACTATCATCTGTAATGCGAGAGCAACAATTGGTTCAAAGTTCTCAATGTGAGTATTAGTGACGTCAACGTGAAAAATTCTCAGGAATGCAGAAAAAAATAATTTGTAATAATTTTTAATGTTTTTGAAAGAACAGTAGAACATGTAACAATTTCTTTACTGAAAATTCAAATTTACCTACCATGACAAAAATCCCCCAGAATTAAGAATTTCAGGAAATTATCCTAAGTTTCAAAAATGATGAAAAACTGAACTCGTCTGAACTATAGGAAAATATTTTCTCGATAACAGAGATTTCCAAAAATTTTACTTGACCGCTAATTATTTTCCAGTAAAAAAACACATTCGGAATGAGATTGAAAATTGAAAACAAATTCGTTTTTCTGAATATCTCGAAAAATATTCATTTTGGGATAAAAGTCTTGCAAGTATGCTCCTATTATTTTTTGACGAAGATTTCGAAAATGCTTCGTAAAAATTAGGTTCTAATTTGAAAAAAACGATTTTTTGAAGTTCCGTGACTTTTTACTTTGACAAAGAATTCGTGACCTCCTGTATCATATTCTTAAAATCACACTATCGGAAAAGGAGGATCAGCCTTTCTTCTCTCGAAAATTCTCAAAAATGAGAATTTTTAATGAAAAAACCTCGTAGTTGTCTGTATTTCAACAGAGTTCAATTTTAGATTTTTTTTCGTATTTCCTGATTTAAAGAGAAATTTCCCGTGAAAATTCGAACTCTTGGAACCAAAAAGACTCAGAATTCAATGGAGAATCTATTTATGCAATAAAAAATGGGTCTTTCCATTTGAAAAACGAAAGTTGACGTCACTTCCGGAAAAACCGGAAGTGACCTTCAAAAAATATACGAAAAGTCGTTTTCTTACTGGAAACTCACATTTTTAATTTCCATTCTGAATCTTCTGTCTTTCCTAAAAATATTCTATACAGCCATATTCGTGAATAATCCTGTATAGCTCAAGATTTATGAATAAAGTCTTCACTTCATTTCTGAAATGGCTAAAAATATTGATTTTTTTACATCTTCTGGCAATTCTTTTAATAATTTTATTTTATGGCTGCATAATATGGATGCTTTTCAAACTTTAATGACCCCCAAACAAAATAGTTCGATGTGTTTCGGAAATTTTTCCTCTATGGGATAAGTTCGTTAGAGAACGAACCAAAGACCTTTTATCCTATGATAAGTCTATGGAATGAACATCCTGTATATAGGACACAATTATAAAGCCTAACATGAACACAGCTAGGTAAAGACCATACCAGTCGATGCTCGAACACGAAAAATAATGACAATGGATGGATAAATTCAAAGCAAACCCCTTAAAACACTCGTTTCTGCCCATTTATTTAAACCTATTAAACGTTTTGGACGGTTAACTTTTAACGATTATCGCAGTAAACTTTTTGAATTAGCGACTTACAAAATAAACTTAACGGTGCCCACCTTAGTTCATACGTAATTAAAATAGTTTCCCAAATTCCGCATTCAACGTAATTGTTGATTCCAAATCTCTTTGTCTTTATCGTTCGTTAAAATATCGAGATTGTCGCCGATGAAATCGATATGATTTCTATATCTGTGGTCGACTGTGGTTTCGACGTTGTCACCTCTCCAATATTCAAATCAGAAATTTCGTTACCCGTATTCATTCTTTAATGAATCTGTTATAAAAACTACTCGGTTTCGAAAAATTGACAAGCACAGATGTTATTATTTATGTACCATCGAAAACCACAGAGCTACATTTGAAGTTTCCGAATGTGAGAATCACGGAGAGATCATTAAAAAAAAATGGATTCGAATTTCTCCTTATAGTTTATCTCTAACACTCTAACATTCTGCTTATTATTGTAGAACAAAACCTAAGTCAGTTTTACACAGACTTCGTGGTGATATTTCAGTATTTTAAGGTGGTAATCACGGAATTTTCTATTAACTGTCAAATAAGTGAAAGAGTTCCACCAAAAACTTCTTTTTCTTCTATGTAAAGACATTAGTTTGTTTATTTCGAAGGTTGATCAATGTTGTTGATTTTCCTGTGATACAGGTGTCTTGCAATCTCTCATCAATCTTTCAATCTCAACTCGTTTATTTAAAAACCCTGTGTTTTGTATGGCAATAACTATTCGAATATCTTACGCGGTAGAAATCTAAACCAGAGTAGAAATTCCTCTCTGCCGTGAATTTAAATTAGAGCCGGCAACAGCGCCCCAACGCTATCTCCATCTCCCTCCACGACCAACCGAGCGCGTACAACTTCAGACGGATCGAAGAGCCGGCCGCACAATACGAGTGACAAGTTCGCCATCTGGAATCAGTTCAAACGAACGAACAGTGCAACCGATCGAAATACGCCGTACTTGCGTGGATCGCCCGAAAACTGCCCGAGTTTTATCTCGATTCCTCAAGGAACGCGACAGATGTAAACATCCGAACAGGTAAATGTGCATAATTGAACATAGAACACGATTTCACAAAGACGTTTTCTGTTTTGCAGACACAGATCGAGGGGACGCTACGGGCGTGGCTTCGCCGTGAAAATTAGTCATCGAATTCGGTGGTGCAACTGTCATTCTCCCGTTTCATTCTCGAGTGAAACCGGTGTGAAAACTTGTAAACAAAAGCTTTCGAACAATGAGATCGTGAAGTATGTGCGAAGTGAATTAAACCGAAACAATGAGTGCCAATAATGTGAACAGTGTCCCTACCACTCAACCGACCGCCACAATTAAATCTAGACCGAACATAATGCCCAGCAGTTACATGTACACCTCAAGTAGTGCCCTGTTGAATAGGAATACAGATCAAAAACCAACACCGCCTCCCACATTGCCCAAATATACCTCGAGTTTTAACGCAGGAAGCGGTTTGAATCGCGACAGGGATAAAGATGGTATTGGAGGTTCATACCGCTTATCCAGTCTTGACCGATTAGCTATGAGACAGAAGTTTATGGACCAACAAAGTCCAACGTCAGGCTCAACCCAAATGGCACAGCCAACGGCACCGAAATAAACTCAAATTCCACAATGCAAAGCAAGAGAGAAATGTTCTTCAACAATTCCTCTGCAGAAGCAAACAAAGATTCAAACCGAATAACTAGCAAAGTTCCTCCGTTGGAGAATAAACCTCCAGAGCCCCCAGTCAAACCTTCAACCCCCGAATCAACCAAAGATGAAACCAGCAAAGAATCCACTCCGGAAATAGTGAAGGAAAGGCCGAAACCAAAAGAATTAGACGGTTACGTAGGATTTGCTAATTTACCCAACCAAGTGTACCGAAAAGCTGTGAAAAAAGGTTTTGAATTCACTCTGATGGTTGTTGGGGAATCAGGGTTAGGAAAGTCTACCTTAATCAATTCCATGTTTCTTACCGACATATACAATCCAACGGATTATCCTGGACCTACCCAGAGGCTCAAGAAAACTGTGGCTGTTGAAACTACCAGGGTTATGTTAAAAGAAAACGGAGTCAACTTGTTATTGACCGTTGTAGACACTCCAGGATTTGGTGACGCTGTAGATAATAGCAATTGTTGGGTTCCTATTATAGAATATATCGAGTCAAAATATGAGGATTATTTGAACTGCGAAGCGAGGGTGACAAGAAAACAAAGCCCCGACATGAGGATACACTGCTGTTTGTATTTCATCCAACCGTCTGGGCACGGGCTCAAATCCCTGGACATTGAATTCATGAAAAGATTATGTGATAAGGTAAACATTATTCCTATTATTGCGAAAGCTGACACTTTAACAGCCGAAGAATGCCAACTATTCAAGAAGCAAATCTTAAGCGAGGTCGCTTTACACAAAATAAAGATATACGAGTTCCCAGATTCCTCCGAAGACGAGGAAGACCACAAACTGAACAAATCCCTGAAAGACAGGGTGCCTTTTGCCGTTGTCGGCTCAAATGCTGTTGTGGAAATCGAAGGGAAGAAACTGAGGGGTAGAAAATACCCTTGGGGTATAGCTGAGGTCGAAAACCTCGAACATTGTGATTTCATCGCTTTGCGAAACATGGTGATAAGAACTCACTTGCAAGATTTGAAAGACGTTACAAACAACGTTCATTACGAGAATTACAGATGTAGAAAACTAGCCGGTTTAGGGGTTGACGGCAAAACCACAAGAATCCTGAACAAAAACCCCCTTGCTCAAATGGACGAAGAAAAAAGAGAACACGACTTGAAAATGAAAAAGATGGAAGCCGAAATGGAACAAGTGTTCGAGATGAAGGTAAGAGAAAAGAAACAGAAGCTCAAAGACAGTGAGATAGAACTAACCCGAAGGCATGAAGCCACCAAGAAGCAGCTAGAACAACAAGCTAAAGAACTCGAGGAGAAACGAAGACAATTCGAAATGGAGAAAGAAGCTTGGGAAAAAGACAACCAAGTAACGATCGACGAACTACGAAGAAGATCTTTAGAAGGAAGCAGAGAAACCGTGGACGGGAAAAAGAAAAAAAAAGGTCTCTTTTAGTATTCGTTGAAAGTATGGGTGAAAATAATCCTTGGTGGTATCCGAAGGCTTCTAAGTCGTCCCCTGGTGAGGAGTTATAATAATGGATTATAGATCTTGCGGAATTAGTTAAGATTCTGAACTGCCATTTCTAGAGATTCTTTTCAATTTCAATTGCCGATAAGTGTTGAGTCGTTCCTTGAGGAGGATTCGATCGTTTGTGAGTAAATCTATGATATAAAGTATAGAAATTATTTATGAAGAGGAGGAAATTAATGAATATAAATTATTGATTCTTTTAAATAGTCTGACATGTCCTCTGTTCATGACATTTTGCTTGAGAGCAACGTGCCATTTATTTTTTATCCATATATCTCGAGTTTTAATTTTATATTATGTATGTAAAACTGTGAAAATAAAATTTTAAGTAATATTCTTGCCTGATTTCATTTCCAATTCAATACTTGTCAAAATACATTTGCAATTGATGATTACCTGAGTTTCTATCGGAGTTGTTGATATGATTTATTCCACTGTCATTGAATTTCTTTCCAAATCAACATAGTTTTCCCATCTTTGGATTGTAGAGTCGAATTATTAATATTCATATTGAACCTTTCATTTTCTTATCCAACAAAATAAATAAATTGAATTCGAAAGTGACGTAAGGGAACACAGAAATTGGGTTAGTTTCAATAAAAGTTCAGTGACCTTGGTAATCAGGTTAAATCGATTTGATCTAATCCTAAATCAATCTGCACGGATCAAGATCACTTTTTTCATCTCAGAAATATTGTGCAGAATATAATTATCTTCATCAGATAGAATTCATATGGTTTTGCAATTAATTATAAAAGAATGAATTCATGATATAAAAGATTTTTTGATTCGTGAAATAATCCGAAGGATCTTTAAGAAATATACAGGGGGATTCAGAAAATTGTGCATGAATGGAACACTACGGTTTTTTTTTTATTTCGGCGATTTCAACTTTGCTAGAATTTTGAAATGAAACATTATAGTGATGCTTTTTTCGTAGCAATCCAGTAGCGTGATATGTTTTTCCCCGAGAGGTTGGCCTATAACTCGAAAACAAGAAGATAGAGGAATGCTGTTGATGGCATTATTAGTTTCTCTGAAAAAGATGACCGTAATGTGCTATTTATTTTTCTCTACCTCGTTGGGTTAAAAAATTGTAGTTCATGGACCACCAATTTTGCCCACCCTGTACGCATTTGAATTTCCAACATCTGCAAAGGTATACAGAAGATCCCATATAAATAAAAAAAGTTGAAAGTATTTCCGGTTCAACCGGAAGTATATTATCAGCAAAAATTGTACATCAATCAGTACATTGTAATTGCCTCCAAAATTTCATAAATATTGTCCTTTTCGTTCAAAAGATAAACTGCTCCACATGAGTTAGGGATATTGACTTAAATTGCAAAAATATATAGTTTTAATGAGATTTTGTGATGAAAATTCATATTAATATGATTTCAAGTTGCAGGAAATAAAATTAATTTTAGCCTATAGGACTGCAGCGTACACAGGGTGGTTAAGAAAAGTCGAGTAAAATAACGAAATTTTGTTACCAGAGAATTCAAGCATTTTAAGACTATCTATACAATGTATGATCTCCACGGGCATCAATAACAGCTTGACATCTTCTTTGCATACTATACGCAGATTTCGAAAATCTGAAAATCGTCCATATCTGGATTCATCAGTGAAAAGGACACTACGCCATTGATCGTTTCAATTGATATGTTGCCTTGCCCATTCCAGTATTTGACGCTTATGGTCAAGTGTTAATGGAACTCCTCTTAATGGACGTCTAGAACCTAGATTCACCTCTGTCAAACATCGTCTGATGTTTTCGATGGAATCTTGGACCCCATCTGCATTTTAAAGAGTATTCCGCAAGCATTCTCACTTAGATGTAGGCTTTCTTCTCGCCGAAACGGTGATGAAACGATCCTGAGCAGGTGTTATTTTTCGTCGCCCACCAAGCCTTGGTCTTTCCAACACAGAACCTGTCTCCCTGAACCTATTCCAAAGTCAAGATATCACACTTTGGCTGACTTGGAGCCTTTCCGCTACAAAAACCTGAGTTAGGCCACCCTGTAGCATTCTGATAGCCCTATTAGCCTCAGCGTTTGTTAATTTACGTCTTGGCATTTTCAGAAAACTCGTTTCAAATCGAAGCCGTTGATAAACTGACTCCATTTCAAAATAAGAACATTCATGATGCATATGCAAAGAACCAAACTTCAGAAAAAAGGCGACCAGATTGACGAAATGTCACATACCTACTGATTTTTATTGGATCAATTCAAGTTGTTATTGAGTTTTAAATGATTTCACAACGATATCCCTAACTCTTGTGGAGCAGTATATATACTTGGTTTTATACTTAATCCCAACCCATTATATTTTCAAGGGATATTTTGGAAGACAATGAAACGTTTTTCGATGATTAATATTTGTTTTTTTTCTCTCATCCCAAAATACAAAGGCAATCTACGTTCATCGAGATAATATTACAGACTTCATCAAACGCCTTCTTCTTTTTTTAAGCTCCAACCTCGCTCTTAATGAAACCTCGAGTATCGTGATTCTTATTCTTTTTCTCCTGTGTATCTTTAAATAGCGGTTGTAACATGAGAACGAACAGGCGAAGAATGCTACCGCACTTCAAGGACTTCAATTGTGAGACGATCCGTTTCAGCAATTAGCTGGGATCTGAGATTGATCAACTCTGATTGACTATTAATTGTTGATATACACGGGATGACTGATTATTCTGTGCACGATTTTCGTCAACTACATGGTTAATAAAATATTGAATAGTGAGGTATTTGAGCCAAATAAGGACACGGATTTGATGAAGCTAATGCCCTCTCTGCGAGCTTAAATTGTAATTTTTAAAATATAAATTATGTAGTGAATATGAGCTCATTCTTTCAGCTTGTTGTTAGAATATACTATTGACCCAAGATACTGAAAAAGCTTGTACCTTAGGATACTAATATTTATTCTTCCGACACTAATTCAGAAAGGTCATTTCAGAATTAAGAATGAAAGATCATCACTAGAATTACAATAATTACACTGCGCAAAAAAATTAACGCACATTCTGAAAATCCCAATTTTAATGAAAGTTAACTCTACATTGACTTTATAACTTATTTTTTATGTTCTCTCGGGAAGGTTTTGAACGAAACAAGACACATTAAATGGAAGAAAAATTCAGGAATTCACCGAATCTTATGTGAAAGAAGAGAAATGAACAATTTTCAAAAATACTGAAAAGTGATTTAATACTTGGTATTTCCATCTCTTGCGTTAATCACAGCTCGGCAACGACGGTTCATATTCAAAATTAGTGATCTTAAAATGTTCTATTCTAATCCTTCCCAGATTTCTCCGAGTTGGATTCCTAAGTCATTAAGAGTAGCTGGATGCTTTTCTGAACTTCTCAGCCTTCTATTGAGGTTGTCTCAAACCTGCTCAATCGGATTGAGATCTGGACTTCTTGCTGGCCATTTCATTCGAGAGACTTCAACCTCTTCGAGGAACTCCTGAACGATGCGCGCACGATGGGGTTTGGCATTATCGTCCATAAAAATGAAATTTTCACCAATGCATGGGGCGAATGGCACTACATGCTCTTCAAGAATGTTCCTTATATACTTATCAGCATTTATAGCTCCATTATCAACGACCACTAGGTCTGTGCGAGCAGTCAAAGAATATCCACCTCATACCATAATCGATCCTCCCCCGAAACCAGTAGTATTCAGGAAATTGCACTGAGCATATCTTTCATGTGGACATCTGTATACAAGGGAACGTCGATCACAATGGTAGAGGCAGAATCTAGACTCATCTGTGAAGAGAACTCTTTCCCAATCGGCCTCTTCCCGACGGATATGCTCTCTCTCAAAATACAAACGCGCCCTTCGATGGGCTGGGGTAAGAGCTGGGTCTCTTGCCGCGACACGAGGCCTTAAATCATATTCTCTGAGGCGATTTCTTATTGTCTGAGTGCTAATTTGCACCCCATGAGTTTGCTCAAGCTAATTTTGAAGGAGGCGAGCGGTTGCAAACCCTTGTATCAACGAAGAAACTCTCAAGTAATGTTCTTGAATGGCAGTTGTTACCCGTGGTCTACCCTGTCCTGGTCTTCGGACATTTATACCTGTCTCCCTGAATCGCTGCAACATTCTGGACACATTTGTATGAGAAACTCCAAACCTTTCTGCAATTCTTGTGTATGTCCACCCTTCTTCTCGCAAAACTACCGCTTGGGCACATTCCTCTTGGGTCAAATTGTTTCGCGTTGCATAGCGATCGAGTGTAGAAAATCAAACGAAAGAAAAACTATTGATCACAAGAATTGAACGAGAACAACTGATTTTAGAATGGAGCCAACACATTCAAACTCTGATGATATCATCTTTTTTTATTCCTGCTGGGAAAAAACATCTTCATTGAAGAAAAACGTTGAAAGTGGATAACATATGCACGCATAATTCTGATAAAAATAATTTTCATTGAAAACACCTTCAGTTGTAGAATAAATTTGAGATTTCCATAATGTGCGTTATTTTTTTTGCGCAGTGTATTAACAGCATCATCTCACCTAATATGCAAAATGCGAATGCAAAAATGTGGAGGTTAATTGTGAATGTTTCGCAAGCGTCTTGTGCAATCCTCTGATGGATCAATCATTTCATTGAACCAATTGGTGAACGCATCACCGTAATCGTGCATTATTAGCATTAATACGAAGCAGTTAAAAAATTTTCTCTCTTTGTGAAATTTTCTACTTGATTAATCGTAACAGCATCGGGAAACTATCCTTCAATTATATTATGAATGTGAAACGTCAAAGAAAAACATGACGGCTTCTGATCAATGAAAAAAATGTTGCCCCATACCTATAGCTACTATAATCTGGCCAATTACTCCGTAGAATCAGATTGTAGGTATTTCGATTAATTTTTTGGAAAAAGGACGAACTATATTCGGAAATAAAAGATGAAAACAGCAATGGCGAAGAACAATGGTTGAAAAGAATGTAAATGAATTAAACTAATGAACTGCCAAGATCAAAGTCAACAACATATAATAATGAATCAAATCTGGTATATACATTTTTCCTCTTTTTCGAGATCTTCGTCTATAATTGCTCTGATTTTTGACCACCTATTTCGGTAGATTTCCTCTAGATCGTGAACTAAAGCAACACTGAACAGAAAAGTATCCCATACTATCTCCCAACCTATCATTTTATCGTAAAATTTATTCAGTTTCGCTCCTTTCACTGTCTTCTACTCCTTTGTTTTGCATCATTTATGAAGTGGAACAATAGGTTAATCACCGACTGTTCGAAACACATCAAAGAAATAAAAAGAAGTTTTAACATGGCATTTTCCCAACTTTATTAGACGTTTGGGAAATTTAATTCAATTATCTCCTCCAGCGGTTCTGATTAGATTTTTTTTCTACGTTGCGAAGCGTTTTGTTGGATTCCAGTTCTGTACAGTTAAAGATCGCTTATGTTCATATTTGCATGAGGAATTCTTGAATTCGATGAAGGATAACCGTTTATTTTGGGTGCTTTTCGATTAACAAACGAAGGCATTTACAAATGTTCATTTAATCTGATCATTCAAATAAAATAAGACAAGAAGACTAAATGTTTGTAAATGCCATTTGGTTCAAGAACTCGATTCAACACCTTTGATGATGGTTTTTCTTGATTTTCTTCGAAACGAAAGTTCCACAATAAGTGGAAATTTGTAAATGACTTTTGCCCAATAAACAAAAAATGTGAATGCCTTTGATTCTTAGACAAGAGAGCAGTGGAATTTACAAATTTTCGCTCAATCAATTAGAAAAAGTGTTTTTGTAACTGCCATTAAAAGTGACACTTTTGATGACAGCGAACAATGTAAAAATTGATTGTTTACGTGGAAGCGTGGTAATAATATGTTCATCACTCCATTTTCTCATGATGAAATCAGATGAAAAAAATTCAGCAATTGCAAATTTTTATTATCAATATTTAACAATCATTACTTATGAACATTAATATTAATCGTAAAACCAGAACAATTACTAACATTAATGCCCTGTGACGTTAGGGAGCTTCGCAACACATTATAAGAATCCTCAGCACCATCAGTACTTGTAGAAACCGGAAGTACAATATTGGATGATGATGATCCAAAATCTGTTGAGGTTGGGAGAATTTTTTCAGCAATGACATTTCTATATGCAATGGAATGATCAACATAGCCCTAAATACCGTCGTAGACATCCATCCACCATGTTTTTTATATCCGTAATATTTGCTCCTGATTCTGCTAGCAATGAAGCGGAGGATCTTCGAAAACAGTGTCCTGTATATTGCTTTGGTTCTGGCAGTTTGAGGAATTCGGCAACAATAGATGGAATTTTACCAAAAGTATTAATATCAACTGGATTGGCAGTGCATTTATTATTCATGTATTTCAGGAAAAAACGACGATGTTTGATGACAGAAGGGCGCAGTGCAAAGTACTTATTAAAATAGTGTACATTTTTCCCAATAATACTGAAAGAACGACTGACTTTCGTTTTTGTATTCGGAAGTTGTATAACCAATGATTTATTTGTTATTTCGATGTCTTCCACTGATGAATTACACAATTCTTCACGCCGACAGGCTCCAAATAATCCGAAAATAGTTGCAACCTTAACCATCAAGTATTTCTCATCTGGTGCCTCCTTTATAAACTTTTCAACTTGTTCACGAGTGAGAATTTTCAATTTTTTGAGACGATATCCTTCATTTTTCCGTTTTAAATATGCTATTACCTTAAGATATTCACTAACATCCACACCATTTTTAACAAGGGCGCTTGACTTCATCATTGAAAATTTGCTCCAAAAATTTGATGAACTCCATATTTTTGATTTTCCTTCTAAGTATGCCAGGAAAAGAGTTTCACTGAAGTTCCGTTCTACATTTTTCAATTTACATCAGGCCAGGAAATTGTTATATGCAATATCGTACTGCTGAACAGATTTTTGTAGGTAGGAGTTCCAGATTTGCTCTTCATGCAGACTCTTCAATATCCAGAGGAACAACCAAATCGTCACTTTTATTAATACCTAATTGGACTCTCGACAAACATCGTAAGCAGTTAGAAACTCAAGACGAATATTGGACAGGAACGAAATTCAACTGACAGCGTCTTTTCTCATTTGTTGGTAATCATAACGTTGGCAACGTTTGCCATTCACAACAACCTTTTGATTATTTGAATATTAAAATGCATTTTGAAGTTTATTGTCTCTGCAAATTCACCCATTTCATTATCAAAATAGGGCAGTTGTACGAAAAACATTGTGTGGTATTTGTGTTAAAAGTGATTTCATTTTGTTCACTCACAAAATAAAACGTCACTTTTAACACTCGAAAAATGGCCTTAAGAGTGCATCTACTGTTCGAAAATATGAACCAGTCAAAGATACACCTAGTATCTACACATCGTATTTATTCAAGACGACAATGTTTGCGTGTACCACCTTCAGTTAATTCGCAATTATGTGCATTCCCACACATAGGAATAATTCTCAATTCAAGGACGAGAGCATCTTTAATACCAAACAAAGTATACACGATATTTCAACCGTTTCCTACAACAGTGAAAATCTCGACTACCAATCATTAACTGCAATTAAAAAAGCAATAACGACTTTATGTAATCGCGTTATTATAGGTCGAACCGAGTTAAATCTTTCCGCTCTTCGAGAATGAGTCATCGGACGTGAAGATAACCGTGGACCCTGAGGGCTTGAGGAGGGATTCTCTGCCATCTGTTGTATAACATTTAACCGGTTTGAGTTTTCTAGACAGATGTTGGAAATGAGCGCGAATCTTATTCATAACAAGTCACCTGCCGGATGCTAAATGAACAGTTTTTCGTAACTGTTCGTTTGCAACATCTTTTCGAGACAAATTGGAGATGAAAGTTGAGGAATACTCGACAAAATATCAACCTGATAACATTATAAATAAAAAATCTACACGATTGAACCCTCATAATTTGAATTTGGAATATAGTAGATGAACAAAATCTTCAGGATATAATGCCAGTACTGAACTTATCAAACGTGCAAAGTTTCAAGTACATAGCTCGACACTTCAGATTTTACGGATATCTAAAAACACCCGATTTCGTCAGTCACTCACTGATGATCATAAAAACTGTTAGGGTACTTCCCAATGTCCTATTAAGTTGAACTTTGGTATGTGAGCTGGTTTCAGTACACAAACAACGAAAAAATTTTTGAACTTGAAACTTTCACCCCCCAACCCTGAGATCCAGGGGATGTATAAGTTTGTATGAGACTTTCGACAATTTTGATGCTAGTGCTCTGAAAATTGATATATACCGAGGACTGCTTGTTATAAATGTTAAAAAAATATGCAAGAATTCTCAGTGGAAATTTACCCACATTTTGAATAAGGGAATAAAATGAAGGGCTCATGTGTATCTACACCATCTACAGCACTATCAGAAAACATACCAATGCTTCTGATTCGTAAATTAAAAATTCAATTGACCATAGAAGTCATGACAAAAAACCTCAAAACTTTTTTTTTTCATATGAGAACCGATTTCTTTTTATTGCTCATCTGGAATATACGTTAAGAAATAGAATCTCAAACTTCAAAAGCTGATTCAACCCTGAAGAGATAAAGAATGAAGGAAACTCACCCTTCTGACGTACGACGCTTGAGGATGGTGTTTGCCCGGCATGAAGAACAACTTCATCCTATCGAAAAATTGTATACCATCAACAGAAGCAGCCCCCATGTAAAGGAACACTCCAAATAACACAGCCATAGGTATCAATCTGGAAAAAAAAACAATTTTCAAGAAAAGAACAAATGGAAAATACAAAAAATTCTTTGCCTAAACAAGAACATTTTTGAATACCATTTTCAATTCAGACTATGAATTGAAGATGCACTCCTCAAAGTTTATAATACACCATTTCCAAATGTAATTCAGAAACCGTCAATTGTATATCAGATTAGCCACTTCAATTTCAGAAAGCGTCAATTGAAATTCAAATTAGTCAATTGTTTTTCAGAAATCTTAATTTGTTATTCAGAAAGTTCGAATATTATTTGAACTTAAGTAGGATGTTGAGGCATATATTACTCATTTTCATAATGGTTATCATATCGTTAATCATATAACATATTCAATCAGGTATGTATCTATGTATGAATAAAACCAATATAATATGGTGAAATCTCTTGGTGCTGGCTCTTTCTTTCCTTCAACACTGAATTTTAGTAAAAATATGCCAAACCTTCTCAATCGATTCCTCACCTAACACCGTAGCTTCAGGAAGCACATAACACCTAATGAAAATTGGTCGAATTGAATGCATATTTAATTGGAGATGCAATTGACCACAGAGTCTGCAGCTGGTGTATTAGCCATGAAGGGACTACGAGGTTTATTCACAGCGCTTTCAGCAAATGAATGGTTTGAAGGTTTGTTGCAACAGTGGCAAGATATGAGGAACCAGTTATCAGATTGAGTGATCGTCTGTGATAATGCTGCATGCCATTCGAGATTGGAATCACCCAAACAGTAGCAGTACTGCTGAGGATGAGCCCTTATTCTCTCATGCTCGAACCAATTGAAATTTTATGGTCGAAAATAAAAACTTACGTAAAAACAAACCTCAGAATTCTAAACAGTGTGCCACCGGTGGTTATTGAAAAAAGACTAACATACCTGGAAAATATTATTGACAGAGCTAAGATGCAATTGCGATGGCAGACATGCCTGTATGGCTTCGAATTTTTTCAGTTTTGTGTTGAAGATTGAATGTTCCACGTGAAAATGAAGATCATTTATTATCATTGTTTTATTTCTGAATCACCTACAGTTGATATTTACTGAAATGCAATCTGGAATCAATGTGCGTATGAAATGAATTTCAAATTGCGATTTTTGAAATAAAATTGACCATATCTCAAATTCAATTGTGTGTGTTATCCGAATTACATTTGATGTTTTATGAATTACAATTGAGTAATCTGAAATACAAGTGATGTTTTCTGAACATCAATGACAATTTCTGAATTACAATTGGAAGAAATAAAGATTTCCCCAAATGTAATAACATTCAAGCGAGCATTAAAAAAAGTTTTATTGGAAACATGCTGTTATAGTCTGGAGGAATATCTCGAATAACTATACGTGGGATTGATGGCTTGATGTATGTGATTGTGAAATTTATTTTTACTTTACATGAAATGATGGTGAATTTCATTTTCTCTCATTTGTTTTCTTTTTTCTTTGTTTCTTGTTATTTTTTGCCTGTAATTCTTTGACTTTTTCTCAAATGGTGCAAATAATTCTGATGGAAATAAAGGAATTTTTATTATTATTATCATTATTATAAATGGTGTAGCCTTCGGAGGACAGACCTCAACCTACCTAAGAAGTGGAGCCATCAGCACGGACAGTCCGATGAGCGAGGCAACAGCCAGAGCCGAAAGTCTCTGCTCCTTGACCTCTATCAGATGAGGTTTCTCTCCAGGAGCATGAGTCCTGGACATCACCGTCAGAGCGGAGACGTGGGTTATGGACCTCACAGTGGCGGCGCATACCCAGGGCAAGCCGAAGGTTCCGCTGAGTATGTTGCAGAGGCAGATGAGGACGATGTCTAGGTGGAATCCGCTCCCTTTCTTCAGCTTCCTTTCCTTTTTGTCGATGATCAATCTGGAAAAGAACGAAGTTGGTTTTTTGTCATTTCAACATCTCATGGAGGGGATGGTTCAGTTTGAGAAGGAAAAGAAAGTCTGGACATGATTGATGTGAAGGAAAAGTTCAAAGGTCCAATCAAAGAGCGACAATGTAGTCATCTGTTCATATTATTGAGCGGAGCTCTTCTTTAGCCTACAGAATACATTCTTTTTTTTTAATAATACCTAATAATAATGTTTATTCAGAATAACATCATGAACAAACTAATCACTTACCTAATCAGTTTGTTCATGATGCTATTCTGAATAAACATTATTATTATTATTAAAAAAAAAAATTTTTTTCGTTTGTGACCTATCTCTTCCTATACTACTGGACCGATCACCATGAAAGTTATCATGCTTATAGAATTGCATTAGAGGATGGTTTAGATTCAATGAACTCGAGAATCGGACATACCATCGAGGAATAATCATATACAGACTTCTGGTATTTCTTCTTAAGGTTTTAGGACTTCCGGTTTTTCCGGAAGTGACATCAACTTTCGTTTTCCAAATGGGAAGACCCATTTTTTTTATTGCATAGATTCTCCATTGAATTCTGGGTATTTTTGATTCCAAAAATATTGAATTTTCTCGAGAAAATTCTCTTTAAATGAGGAAATACGAAAAAAAATCTCGAAGTTGAACTCTGTT
Organism: Hippodamia convergens; assembly: GCA_038502775.1. Taxonomy (NCBI): domain Eukaryota; kingdom Metazoa; phylum Arthropoda; class Insecta; order Coleoptera; family Coccinellidae; genus Hippodamia; species Hippodamia convergens. The sequence continues at coordinate 21,420 of JAVSIQ010000749.1, read as the reverse complement.
GAAATACAGACAACTTCGAAGTTTTTTCATTGAAAATTCTCATTTCTGATAATCGCCGAGAAGAAAGACTGATGCTTCTTTTCCAATAACGTGATTTTCGGAATATGATACAGGAAGTCACAAATTCTTTGTCAAAGTTGGAAGTGACGAAACATCAAAAATATCGTTTTTTTCATATTGGAAACCCATTTTATCGAAGCATTTTCGAAATCTTCGTGGAAAAATAATAGTAGCACACGTCCAAGACTTTTATCCCAAAATGAATACTTTTCGAGATTTTCAAGAAAAACGATTTCGTCTTCAATTCTCAATCACATTCTGAATGTGTTTTTTTACTGTAAAATAATTAGCGGTCAAGTGAAATTTTGAAAATCTCTGTTATCAAGAAATTATTTTCTACAATTCAGACGAGTTGTTCTTGAATTATCATGTTTAATGCGAGAGCAACAATTGGTTTAAAGTTCTAAGTTTGAGTATTAGTGAAGTCAACATGAACAATTTTCAGAAATGGAGAAAAAAATAATTTGTTATAATTTTTGAGGCTTTTGAAAGAATAATTAACAGAACATGTAACAAGTTCATTACTGAAAATTCAACTCTCCCTATCATGACAAAAAAGAAATTCTCCAGAATTAAAAATTTGCGGAAATTATCCTAAGCTTTGAAAATATAATGAAAAGTCTGAACTCGTCTGAAATATAAGAAAATATTTTCTCGACAACAGGGATTAACAAAAATTTCACTTGACCGCTAATTATTTTCCAGTAAAAAAACAAATTCGGAATGAGATTGAAAATTGACAGAATCGTTTTTCCTGAATATCTCGAAATATATTCATTTTGGGATGAAAGTCTTGGACGTAAGCTCCTATTATTTTTTGACGAAGATTTCGATAATGCTTCAAAAAAATGAACAAGGAATTTGTGACCTCCTGTATCATATTCTGGAAATCACGCTATCGGAAAAGAAGCATCAGCCTTTCTCCTCGGAGATTATCAAAAATGAGAATTTTCAATGAAAAAACCACGAAGTTGTCTGTATTCCAACAGAGTTCAATTTTGAGATTTTATTTCGTATTTCCCCATTTAAAGAGAATTTTCTCGGGAAAATTCAAACTTTTGGAATCAAAAAGACTCAGTATTCAATGGAGAATCTATTTATGCAATAAAAAATGGTCCTAGTCCTTAAAAAAATATACGAGAAGTCGTCTTCTCACTTGAAGCTCATCTTTATAATTTCAATCCTGAATCTTGTGTCTTTCCTAATAATATTCTATAGAGCCATATCCGAGAATATCCCTGTATAATATTACTAGAGATGGAATTTTGCCGGCAAAATTTCTCGGTTGTAATATGAAAGTTTTATCAAAATCACGAGCCGTCAGGCGGAATATTTTCAAATTCATCTTGAAGGCTCATTTCCAGAATTTTCCAACCTATGTTTCGACACGTTTTGGACCATTCGACACAAATAAGTGTTCAACATAGATTAACTAAACGTTTTTGTTTCCTCTCTGGTATTTAGTTTTGTTGTCATGTCTTCAGGCCGTTTTATTTCAATTCACCGAGCGTAAGCGAGGTGCACCTATGGCCGAGCATATCGCAGATTGGAACGCTGCTCCGCTTAACATTTGAAACAGCAGGATGCATTGCACACCTATAGTATATCCAACGAGAAGTGATAGTGAGCCAAAACACCATGCCGTGGCCAAATTCATCAGTACCGAATTTAATGTACCGACCGCACAACTGACTCCGTCGAAAGAAACTGAGAATTTCAGATTAATCACTTGATTGCCGTAATACAGATCTGAAGAAGACGGAGAAAGCACTTGACGGCAGACAATGAAAATATTCCTAACCCTGTAGGCGTACATTTAGTTGTTTACTGGCGCTATCGCTACTCGTTCGATAGATTATAGTTATTATTATACTCACTCAGTTATGTGGGTCTCCATGAAGAGTAGGATGTAAACAAGCATGGCCGGGATGACAGACGCGAACATCACCCACACTGGCAGACCTGCTGGAGGGATAAACCACCCTCTTTTCTCTGGGTTAGACGGTGACAGTCCTTCTGGCACTGAAAGCTTTTCAGTGTACGTTTGAGGCACGATGTAGTCGACGAACACCATCGTGACGATTGCGATAGGCACCCCAAAGTCTCCCAAGGCTCGTCTGGCCTGAAAAAGGCATCAGAGACTCTTTAAAACAATACATAATTATTGTCACAATTCAGAATTATTAGCTCCGAACTGTGACAATGGACTGACAGAGATCCAGACTGAGAGTAACATCTGGTAATAGCGTCGTCGTAGAGAAGCATAATCCACCAACTCAACGACAAACACTCTGAAGAACGGAACTATATGCCCACATCGGTAAGCACCTCGGAGTATTGAATAACCGAAGCGCCACCTAGTGATGCTAGTCCGAACTCCATCCCACGTGGTACTCGAAGCATGGATCCCCGAGTTCTTATCACTATTTAAAACGTTTACTCGGACTTTCAGAAAGTTCTCTGCGGTTCAAGCATTTCGATTATACTAAATTGCGCAAAAAATTAACGCACATTATGAAAATCTCAAATTTATTCTACAACTGAAGGTGTTCTCAATGATAATTATTCTGATCAGAATCATGCATGCATATGTTATCCACATTCAACGTTTTTCTTCAATACAGATCTTTTTTCCCAGCAGGAATAAAAAAAAAGATATCAAATTTTGAATGTATTGGCTCCATTCTGAAATCAGTTGTTCTCGATCAATTCTAGTGATCAATAGTTTTTCTTTCGTTTGACCTTCTACACTCGATCGCTATGCAACGCGAAACACGCAATTTGACCCAAGAGGAATGTGCCCAAGCGGTAGTTTTGCGAGAAGAAGGGTGGACATACACAAGAATTGCAGAAAGGTTTGGAGTTTCCCATACAAGTGTGTCCAGAATGTTGCAGCGATTCAGGGAGACAGGTATGAATGTCCGAAGACCAGGACAGGGTAGGCCACGGGTAACAACTGCCATTCAAGAACGTTACTTGTGAGTTTCTTCGTTGAGACAACGGTTTGCAACCGCTCGCCTCCTTCAAAATCAGCTTGAGCAAACTCATGGGGTGCAAATTAGCACTCAGACAATGAGAAATCGCCTCAGAGAATATGATTTAAGGCCTCGTGTCGCGGCAAGAGGCCCAGCTCTTACCACAGCCCATCGAAGGGCGCGTTTGGATTTTGCGAGAGAGCATATCCATTGGGAAGAGGCCGATTGGGAAAAAATTCTCTTCACAGATGAGTCTAGATTCTGCTTCTACCATTGTGATCGGCGTTCCCTTGTATACAGACGTCCACATGAAAGATATGCTCAGTGCAATTTCCTGAATACTACTGGTTTCGGAAAGGATCGATTATGGTATGGGGTGAAATATCTTTGACTGCTCGCACAGACCTAGTGGTCGTTGATAATGGAGCTATGAATGCTGATAAATATATAAGGAACATTCTTGAAGAGCTTGTAGTGACATTTGCCCCATACATTGGTGAAAATTTCATTTTTATGGACGTTCAGGAGTACCTTGAAGAGGTTGAGCAGGTTTGGGACAACCTCAATAGAAGGCTGAGAAGTTCAGAAAATCATCCAGCTACTCTTAATAATTTAGGAATCGAACTCGGAGAAATCTGGGAAGGATTAGATCAGAACATTTAAAGATCACTCATTTTGAGTATGAACCGTCGTTGCCGAGCTGTAATTAACGCAAGGGGTAGAAATACCAAGTATTAAATCACTTATCAGCATTTCATTATTTTTAAAATTGTTTATTTCTCTTCTTTCACATAAGATTTGGTGAAATCCTGAATTTTTCTTCCATTTGATGGAATGAAAAATAAGTTATAAAGTCAATGTAGAGTTAACTTTCATTTAAATGGAGATATCCACAATGTGCGTTAATTTTTTGGGCAGTGTAGTTTCAAGTAGAAAAAAAACTCACACTCCTTCCCAAAAACTGGCTGTTCCTGAACATCTTCAAATAATAAGCGATGATGAACGTTCCCAAGGACAACACGGTGCAAAAAAGAGCCGTGTTCGGCTGGTTGATCGGCCCGTAGCTGTCTTCCATCGGCAACGGCCTGTACTGGATGATGTTCAACACCTGTAACAAACCAAGCAATCAGTTATTCCCCAACTCACATATTCAATACTGAGAAGTATATACAATGTTGCAACTGGGATTATCAGAGAAAATTATTCCGGAAACTCGGAGAGTTCATTGTATTAAGTGCTTCAAGGTGGACGCCATAACGTTTAGTCAGCGCGTATAAAAAAAACGAATGCTTTCAAATTTGTTCATTCCTGAAGATGAGAGAAATACATGGTTCATGTTCATTCTTTTGTTTTTGTTGCATTTTTTTAAATAGATTTTATGAAAGTGATTGGGGTGGTTTCAGTTAAAACCCTAAAAATAAACTCTCCGTAAGAGAAACTAGATAATAAGTCCTGTCCTCCGTGCATCAGGCTTTACCCATACTTTCCCAGAGGTGGAGAGAGTTGATCTTATGTTAATTTTTCAATAACATCCTTTGGTTAACCACCAGCAAACCCGAGTAGAGTATATATTAACACGTCTGACTATACATATCGGGAAAACCGAATTGGAAACATCACAATTTCTATAGTAAACTCGAACAGGGCCATATCCCAGTGGAACAGTGGCAGAATCAAAACCTCAGAAGGAAGTGATATCGAATGAAATGCTGGGCCGACAGTTTCGGTTGGGTGGGGATGTAGAAAACAACGTATGGTACTCGAAGTGTCGAATCGAATCAGTAACACTCCAAACGCGGTATGGGTGATTTCATATCTGTTGTAAATGAATACGACAATTTTATTCCATTCTGACGCGAGTAAGTTATTTGCCTCAATGAATGACTGTGGAAATTAGAATTCAGGTTCTTTTTCGCCAAAACTGGTTTGAAAAATATTTAGATTCTTGAAAGAGAAAAAATTGGAAAACAAAAATACATTCTACGAGAAGATATTAAAAAACAAAAATCAATTCTATGAAAATAAAAGAGGAAAACCAAAACAAATTCTAAATAAATGTTCAAATAATCCACCTTGTTGTGCCAAACAGTTGCCAAATCTATTATGAAGAGATATTCTCATATATCTGAGAATATTAGGCATACTTGCTATTTTGGCACAAAGTTGGATTATTTCAGACCTTAATTCAATGATATTCGTCGCTCTTTCAATTTCTTGCCCATACACAAAATTTTTTAAATATCCCCAAAGAAAGAAATCATTGGGAGATGAATCTGGAGATCTGGAGGGCCATTTGATCGTCACATTTGTTGAAATGACACGGTCAGAAAAAGTCGTCCTCAGATATTCAGCGACTATTCTCGCGTTATGACTGGGACAGCCATCCTGTTGAAACCAGACATCATCGAAATTAATTGGTAGATGTCGAACTGTCCGGATAATTTAATTTTTTAAAAGTTCCTAATATTTTGAAGCATTTAGATTACCCTCGATGAAAAATGGCCCTATGAATGTAATTCCCCAGTATTACTGTCCAAACATTAAGTTTTTTAGGATACTGGGTAAGCACAGGAATACTCAGGTGCTTATTCTTCCTAGACCAATATCTTACTACGGATGGGTTATGTTTTCTATTCAAGAAAAACGATGACTCATCAGTGAATATGATATTGCTCAGAAATGAACTACACTCATTCTCTTTTTCCATCATTATTTCACAAAATTCCATTCTTTTGAAATAGTCTTCTGGAAAAATATCTTGAGAGGTTCGCATCTTATAACATCTGTAACCATTTCTTTTCAAAATATTCCGAACAGTTCTAGCGCCGAAATCGACTTGTTCAGCAATTTCTCTGCTAGAACAAGGTGCACTGATTTCAACAGCAGCACACGCATTCACTTCATTCGTCAAAAGACTTTCACTGATAGTCTTCGGTGGTCTATCAATCCTGCAATGACGGCATGTTTGTAAACATCCACATCGCTCGAATTTTTCGATTATTTTGGAGATAGCCGAACGCGAAGGTAGCGGCCTATCTTCAAAGGCAACAATGAAAGAATTTATTGTCTCCGTGATAGATTGACCACCGAAGTACCATTTTATGATTTGAATTTTCTCTTTAACCCTAAACATTTTGATTTACGCGAATCTAATTTTTTTTCAAACCGTCTAGCTATCACATCTGACGTTCGGATGCGACTAATGTGCATTGCAATTCGCGACAGCCGAGATCTCTCCCTCCTGCCGAGACTTGCCATTCCAACAGTCCAATCCCTCATTTGTTATCGAATCGCAATGAGGTTTCGATTTTTCTACTGTTCTACTAGACTCGGAGCTCATTCGAATTTAGCATTCACGTTCCTATGTTTCCGTAAGGAATTTCTTTATCTGTATTTTATTACACACCTGCTCGTCATCTCCTTCAGTTCCATTTCTTAGGTCCCTAAATATGGCCGAACCGTTCCCTGGCACTGTGATCTCTTCGAACTCACAGTAGTTGGTCATCAGAGGGTGCCTCCTGAAGATCAATATGAGCTTCGTGACGCTCTCCAAGATGTACAGGAGCACTATGAGAGCCGAGAAGATGTCTTCCGTGAACCTGTGGAAAACATATAAGAATTAATAGCATCTCAATTCACGTATTCAAGAATGAGAACTGAATAATAAATGAATATACTGCTCCACAAGAGTTGCGGATATCGTATTAAATCGCTATGAAATCATTTGAAACTCAATAACAACTTGAATCGATCCAATAAAAATCAGTATGAGCCATTTCGTCAATCTGGTCGCCATTTTTCTGAAGTTTGGTTCTTTGCATATGCTTCATGAATGTTCTTATTTTGGAATGGAGTCAGTTTATCAACTGCTTCGATTTGATACGAGTTTTCTGAAAATGCCAAGACGTAAATTAACAAACGTTGAAGCTGATAGGGCTATCGGAATGCTACAGGGTGGCCTAACTCAGGTTGTTGCAGCGGAAAGGCTCCAAGTCAGCCAAAGTGTGAAATCTCAATTTTGGAATAGGTTCAGGGAGACAAAAACAACACCTCCTCAGGATTGTTTCATCACCGTTTCGGCGAGAAGAAAGTCTACATCTTCGTGTAGAATGCTTCGGAATACTCTTCAAAATGCAGATGGGGTCCAAGTTTCCATCGAAACCACCAGACGACCTTTGTGAGAGGTGAATCTAGGTTCTAGACGTCCATTAAGAAGCGTTCCATTAATACGTGACCATAAGCATCAAAGACTGGAATGGGTAAGGCAACATATCAATTGGAACGATCAATGGCGTAGTGTCCTTTTCACTGATGAATCCAGATATGGACGATTTTCAGATTATCGAAGAATAAGGGTATGGACAATCCCACGCATACCCCGTAATCGTCGCTATGTCCAAGAAGTCCATCCATTCCGAGGGGGGTAGTGTTATGGTATGGACCGGGATATGTTTCAACGGGCTAATAGATCTACACATTTATCCTGGGAATATGACCGCCTTACACTATAGGGATCATGTCATTGACAATGTTTCTCCAAATTTTCAAGCTGCTATTGGTGAAACTCTACAATTTCTAGACGATAACGGTAGACCGCACCGTGCAGCCATAGTTGAGAATGCGCGCGAGGAGCTTAGTACTCCACATTTACCAATACCTCCGCACTCACCAGATTTGAATTGCATAGAACATGGTTGGGGTACGATCCAAAGAAGATTAGATAATCATCAACCTACCCCAGAAACCTTAAATGATCTGAGAGAGCTTCTGCCCCGTTTATGGAACCGAATTCCTCAAGAAATGTTCAACAACCTCGTGTGTAGTATGCAAGGAAGATGTCAAGCTGTTATTGATGTCCGTGGAGGCCATATATTGTATTGATAGTCTTAAAATGCTTGAATTCCCTGGGAATGAAATTTCGTTATTTTACTCGATTTTTCTTAACCACCGTGTATACGCTGTAGACCTACAGGTTGAAATTAATTTTATTTCCTTCAACTTGAAATCATATTAATATGACTTTTCATCAAGTAATTTCATTTAAACTATATTTTTTGCAATTTAAATTAATATCCCTAACTCATGTGGAGCAGTTCATATAACCAGATTTTCCCGATAAAGCTTCGAATTTATGGAAACACAAATACAAGCCTCACTTTATTAAAGAATTCTGCAATAAATATCCCTTAACGTTGAGCTATCGAAATGGATTATTTCTCGACAATTTTTTTATGACATTTCCTTCATTTTGACGGTTGTGAGAAGCTGTTCAACCTAGAATATTGCGGGAACTGTCAAAATAAGGGATCTTTCATTCAAATACGGCTGTCCTTCATTTGAGTTAAATACAGGAGACCCGTATTTTATTACAGGACGTCTTAAAATCTCTTGAGAATGCGCATAAGCAAATATGAAAATAAGGGAAACTATATTATTTAAGTTAGGCCTCTATTTGCGTTTCGATAGCTCTTTATTATACGTTCTTATTACAAACCTGGTGAACAGCTTAACCAGCATGCTGCCCTCCAAACAGGCCACGAACACTCCGATGAAAGCCAACCAAAACCCGATGAAGATTCTCGTCTGCAGAAAGTCAATCCCGCTGCTTATGCAGAACTGGTACAAGCTCTCGTCGAATAAAAGAAGTGGCCCCGTTGTACCAACAATGACCAAAGGTTGGCCGGATAAAAGAGCGAAAACTATGCCGGACACACTGGTGCACATCAGAGTTTCTGACGTGCCTATGCTGTTGTCCGTTTTATTGCTGAGCAGACCACCGAAAGCTACTGCGCCGGACAGTGCCGCGAAATACATGAAGATTGAGGCGGCTGCGCATTGAGCGTTGAGGCCGTCTTTGATGTCGCTCATGTAGTAGGGGTACCGACGCTTGAGGTCGTTGATTAAGCCTCCCCAAGGTCTACGGGTGCGTTCCAGAGGGTTGTAGGGGGGTTTCTTCTCGTCTCCTTCACCGGTGCAGAGCAGGGGCTTGGTGATGCCTGAAACAAACATTCTGAATTGCTGGTAACGTACAAGAATCTTAATAATTAACAGTCAATGAGTTGATTTGGTATCAAAATTCAAGAGGCTCGTGAAAAAGAGAAAATGAACAGGAAAAGATTGTCTCTCTGAGAAAAACTCATAATGGTTCCATTAGATCAGCTGGTCAATGACTCTGTTATCTTCTTGGTAGGGTGTTTAGCATTAATGGTTGGACTATGCTATTTGGGTGGTTTTCTAGTCTTGCGTGGTGATTACAGCTTTTATCCTTGATGACGTCAATGTATGGGATATTGAGGTCTTCGTGTAGAGTCTGGTTATGAACATACCGTGGTGCGTCAGCTATCATCCGTAGTATCTCTGATAGGTTTCTTTGAAACAATGCGATGTTATGTAGATTTGTGGACATTGTTTCTTCCTCAAGGTAGAAAGTTTGAATTTAATCTTCTTTTATTTTCCACTTTTTCATCCAACTCTATTTATACCTCGTTTAGGTTGTTTTAAACGAGGTTTGAAGCTGTTTCTGAATTTTTTTGTGATGCCAATATAGCTCTGTCATCGCGTTTTCGTCTTTTTGTCGATAATGATAGTAGTAGTTTCGAAACTTTGAATGATGGACTTCCACAAGGTTCAGTTTTTGCACCTCTTCTATTCAATTTATATTTGTGTGACATTCCAACTACTTCTTCTAAAAAATGTTTATGCTGAAGATATTGCTCTGGCTTTCCATCATTCTAATTTTCAAAAACCCTTTCCGCAGATTTCGATATCATGAAAAATTTGAAGTGGCGTTTGTGCCCGAATGAAAATAAAACCGAGGTTTCATGTTTTCATTTGAATAATCATCAGAAATATAAAAAAAATTGAATGTCACTTTCGATTCTTCTCCATAAACATAATTCCAATCCTAGATACTTGGGAATTGAACTTGATTCCTCTCTGAATTTCAATGCCCATTCAAGTGATCTGAGTTTGAATTTCAAACTTAGAAACAGTATTCTTCAGAAACTATAGCTGGTTCCTCATGGGGCGCTGATGCAACAATACTTCGTACGACAGCGTTAGCTTTGGTTTTTTCTGCTGCTGAATATTGTTACCCTGTTTGGTTGGACAGTGTTCATGTAAACAAATTGATGCCCAAATAAATTCTTCTATGAGGATTATTACTGCTACTACTATCAAACCTACACCTACTTCTTGGTTACCAGTCCTCTCAAATTTAATTCCTTTCCAAACTAATTTCCTTTCCAAATTAATTTCCCATACTTACCTATATTCCAGATAATAAGGTCCTCAGATTGAAGGCGCGTGAACCTTTTTGGTCAAATTTTCTAATTGATATGAATAGAGGCGACAAAGAAATTTGGCAATCTGAAGGAAATGTATCCTATTTTTTCAATAAGGATCTTATTTCTGATCCTTCCATAGGAGTTCTTGGTTTTGACCTTCCCAGGAGAATATGATCTGTTCTAAATCGAATAAGAACTGGCCGTGGACGATGCAATAGCATGCTCTTCCGATGGAATTCGGTTGAGAGCCCTAGTTGTGAATGTGGGGAAAATAGTTGTTCCATTCATAAATTTCAAGATGGTTTCGAGGCTATACATAAAGTAACAAAAGCATTTTTAAAATGGGTGGTTAATTTCAAAATAATTCAATTTATTCTGGATAATTGGTTTCTTTTCTGCTTTTGTCTTTTTTCTTTTCAGATTAAGAATTGCCAGTCGTTTTGTCAAGAATCTGTTTATCTAAGTCCATAGACGGATAACATGAAGATGTTCTCTTAGATCACGCTAATGTATTTCAATATTTCTCTGAAATTTGAAATTTTTAGTAATTTTTTTTTCACGGGAGAGGTAAAGGTTTTTTTTTCAGTTGAGGTTTCTCCCTTTCCTCATTTAATCCCCTGCAGACCTGTATGGTTTTCCTGTGTTGCATCAACCTCAGCTAGGTACCTTTTTGTTTCAATATTTATTGTATTATTTTAGCTCTTTGAATCAAAAGAATATATTGTTGGTGTTATTCGATGAGACCTCATTTTCTTACGTCTCTCTAACAATATAGGTGTTTAATGCGTTTCAGAAGAATCCAAAGGACCAAGAAGCAACGAAGGATGAAGGAAAAACTTGCCGATTCTGAAGGAAGCACCAAGCTGACTACACGAACTCAAATCTTTTCTAAGTCCAAGGCTCATGCCTTGGCGACCTTAGGACATGAAGCCTTGGAATCCCTGGATATCGAGCTAGCAAGCAAAAGTTTTGAGTGATAAATAATGAGAGACTATTGAGCTTTGAATGTACCATTAAAAATTCATCAACAAAGCCACTTACCTTGTGCTTCCGCAGCCTTCTTCAAAGCGTTCTCCTTCCTCTTCCTAATTTGCTCGCTTTTCGCCTTCAATTCCTCTATAGGAAGCAGAGCTTTCCGCTCCCAGTTACCAGGTGGCAGCACTATACTGTCGTCCAAGAACTCATTGATGGCCGACAACAACGCTTTACGATCGTAGGCCCCGAACGCGATGTTGAGGAACTGTTGGTTGGCCATGAGAGTCGAAATTGATCTACCAACCTGAAATTTAGAATTGTCCAATCTTTCGTTACATTCCAAGAGGTTTTGATGATACATCAAAGCAAGGAGAAAGCCTTGCGACCTCTTGAAAAGTGTTTCCAGATGAGAATAACATTTTCCAAGAGAGTCCAGAAGAATCTAAAGTATTGTAAAGCTAGATTTACCTCACGATAATCCAAGTTGGCTCTTTTGGGCCCAAGGAGGATGAATATGAACCTACAGGGTAAATTGACCTCCACCAAGCTCGGTATGACGACCCCTTCAGCTAGTCTTATGAAAGAGATGGCTGGTTGCTCCAGAAAATCAACTTCGCCCACAAGAACACTGCTTGCTTGAGCTCCTGGAGGTATCTGAAAATAACATCAACACTGTATGGATCTTCAACAACCTACATACTTCATGGATGCGAAAGAAGTATCTTCAAATTGATTTTGAATGAAACTGAAGCATTCGCAAAAGATTTCTTTCATTTCCTGCGAATGTAACCTTTCCCATATCTCATGGCTATCTACCTTCTTCAGTATGGATTCGTTCTGAGCTTTTCTAACGTCTTCAGAGCTGGCTGAGTAAGTTTCTTCGCCTCGTATCTCCACGGCAACGTGTCCAGCATCTCCCAGCAGTTTGCTCTCGGCCTCCAAGTGTCCATTCTTGGATATATCGAAAGGCATACTGATCTTCCTTCGTTCCAGGTCGTACAGGTTCTGGGTGGAATTTGCGAATGAGTATTTACGTATTTGGAGCCGATGAAAAATGTCTCATTATGAAAAAGATGTACTCAGAAAGTTGCGATGCATCTTTTTCATTGGAATGAGACATCTTTGAATTCTCATCAGTAATCATCAATGAAAGATTAGACAATAACATAAACAAATGGCAGCACAACAAACATGAACGTAACAAATACATGCAATTGTCACAACTGATGCGAACAACAAAAAAAAAAGGTTGCCCTGTAAAGAACACGTCGAACTTTGAGAAAATTATTGAATTCCACAAGAATAATAATCGTTTAGTTTTGGCTCTGAATTTATACTTCTCTCTGGTTTTTTCTAGGCTATACAGGGAAAAATTGGTGACAGCTGAATTACAACTTTTTAACCGAAAGAGATGGAGGAAAATGAATGGCACCTAACGGTCTTCTTTTTCAGGAAAACTGATAATGCCATCAACTGAATTCCTCTATCTCCTTTTGTTTTCGAGTTATTGGCAAAAATTTAAATGAAGGCAATTTCAACTTTGGCCATTCTCTCCGTTTTTGTTTGTGCTAGGATGTTGAGATGAAAACATTATAGAAACTATAACAAAAAGTTGTGTTGTTTTTCCTATTGGGAAAAAAGTACGCTGGATTGCTATGAAAAAAGTGTATGTATAATGTTTTCAATTCACATCCTAGCACAAACAGAAAAGGAGATAATGACCAAAGTTGAAGTCGCGCAAATTTCAATTTAGGCCTATTACTCGAAAACGAAAGAAGATAGAGAAATGTAGTTGATGGCATTATCAGTTTCTCTAAAATAGACATTTTCTATTAAAAAGTTGTAGTTCAGGTATCACCCTGTACCATTTCATACTTTAACAACTCTATTTTCGATTGGATATCGTAGAATGTCTATTCACAATATTAATTGATAGTTTTGGAAAAAATTTGTTGGAATTTTGAAAGAGAAATTCTCATAAATTCTTGAGCATCATGGTCGGAAAAATTCAATCAGGTACATAAGCTTTTTCATAGAATAAAATTATTTTTCTCAAGTCAGACGTGGACTTCACGTGACACTGTCTATATCTACTAAAAAAAAATGGGAAGCACTGAATTATCGTTGTCAGGTGAGTATTTCTGGGAAGAAATTCATTTCGAGAAGAACACCTAGTAATGAAGACTCAGAATTAGAGAAAATGTACATTCCCAGTGTCACACATATTTCATTATTATACAGGGTGATTCAAGAAGACGGTTCGAAATTTTTTTCCTTTTTCAGCTTACTATGAAATTAAAGTGTTTATCCCGAGTTGCTCTTTGAAATATTCTAACGAACCACTCTGTATGTTGGTATCTTCCTGTCGAGGATTTATCTATTATCGGTCAAATCGGAAATCGGAAAATAATTCTGCCAACCAATATTTTTCAATGCGAAAATCACCAAACAATATTTTTGGAATTCTTTCATGAATTTCAATGAAAATTAAGTGAATTTCAGAAAATCATGTATAGTTCTTCTACAGAAAGCTCACTCTAATACTCGTTCATTCAGAAGCTTATAACTTCTCATGGCTCGTTTTTGAATTTGAACTCGTGGAAAAATACCACTTTTATTATAAAAAAACTATATACACTGTGTCCCAAATTTGGTAAGACTGCACTGTATCTCAGCTATTATTGAAGATAGAGGCATGCGGTTTTCGCGACCCTGTATCACTTTTTGGTAAAAACTTTCAAATCCACAAACAGGAATATTCCAACTTTTTTTCGTTTCTGAAAACGAAAATGTTTCACTTTTTTCGAGATGTTATTATTTCTCCGGCACTGTATAAGATAGAAAAAGGATGAACACTGCTTTTAATATATATGTTTACGTAGAAGTCAGTGGCGTAGTTAATTTTTTTTCAGAGCTCTGTTTCTGAGATTGAGCACAAACGTGGAATTTTTCAGATGGAACAGCTGGTATATTTCAAAGTAAAATTTTTGCATTTATTTTTTTTGAATACATTATTTTTTTATTTTGGCTTCAAAAATCTGAAGAATCCATATTTGTTTGTTTTTTTAGTGGGCCATGAATTTTTTCACACATGCATTGAATTACTATTTTTTTAAAACACCATTTGATTTAAACGTAATCATCTAATTATATTTAAACTTGAAAATGTTGAAAACGGAAGAAATTTTTTCATGCATGTTAAACTTATGCATGTGTGAAAGAATTCATGTCTTACTAATAAAAAAACCTAACAAAAATATGAATTCTTCAAAAATTATTAAAGGTAAGTTTATGATACATCAATATATTCAGAAAAATAATGCAAAAATTTGACGTTAAAATTTATAAGGTGCTCCATCTGAAAAATTTCATGTTTTCGCTCAATCTCAAGACCAGTGCTCTGAAAAAATTTTCAACTAAGCCACTGACTTCTACGCAAAAATATATATTGAAAGCAGTTTTCATTATTTTTATATCTTATGCAGTGCCTGAGAAATAATTGTATCTCAAAAAATGAACATTTTCGTTTTCGCCCTGTATTTCTGAAACAAAAGGAGATGGAATATTCCTGTATGCGGATTCAAATATTTCACAAAAAATTGATACAGGGTCACGAAAACCGCATGTCTCTATCTTCAATAATAGCTGAGAAACAGTGCAGTCTCCCCAAATTTGGGGCACAGTGCAAATATTCCTTTTTAGAAAAATATAGGTTATAACAAAAACCATTTAAAAATTCCGTAGAATCACTTGAAATGAGTACTTCATTACAGGATGTTCTAGTTCTCTTTGTAACTTGGTATATTTCCAATTAAATCAGCTTCAATTTAAATTATAGAAGATTTGGGGATATAGGTTAATTTGAATCTTTAATGAACTTATTGAAGCACACTAACAAATCCAGACTAAAACATCTAATCACTCCCTGAAAACACCGAAAATCTTCGGCCCAGCATCTTTTCCCTGATGAAAAACGGGCTCTTATCTATAATTTAATACCGCCGCAAATTTGAATAACTAAAAACCAAGTTCACAGATGCCATAGTCTCTGGGGAAATTCCAATTAACCGAGTTTATTAGAGCTGCACCGCTCAGAAGGGGCATTAAGCGAGATGGGTAGCATGTTTCTATGCATGGTGAATGGATGCTGAATGGATGATTTTGATGCGGCACCGCCCAGGAGAGATTCTGCACAGTTTCGGGAAAAATATGCAAACGATAACTTTAGAGAAGAATTTGGGGTAGAATTCTTCATAATTTTGTTAGTTTGTTCAGAATAGTTATTTTTGTATCTAATGCGCGAAATGCTACTTCGTGATCAAGAATTGATTTTTTTAACGAGGCGCAGCCGAGTTAAAAAAATAGTCGAGATCACCAAAGTATTTCGCGTATGAGATGCAAACAAAAATTTTTCTACAAACGTCAAAAATATTGTTCTAAAATATATAACATGCTTAGCTTAATATGAAAAATAGTATCGAACTAGTTTAAACTGTTTTTTCAAATCAAGTAAAAACTGTAACCATTGAAATAAAATTGTTGACAATTATTTCAAAGTGACAGTTCTTGATAATTATTTTGGACAAAGATTATATCTATCTATCTATCTATTTATCTATCTATCTATCTATCTATCTATCTATAAGTATAAAGATGGGAAACGAAGCGACTACAGTGATGTCAGCGACATCTATTTTTCAAAAGTAATCGGGTTATGGCTAAAATATTTAATTAGAGTCCATTTGGCATAGATTATATAGAGATTATTAGTAGGCTGTGGTCAACTTTGAACGAAATACTTGAATAAATATTTTTTGCTGAATGATGATTGTATTTTCTCGCGTATTTTCCACTGAAATAACTCGAAATCTACAAGAGAAGCACCTAGCTCACTCCATAATCTTGGTCTGTGTGTTTTTCTGTTATAAATTTTGTGTTTAAAACTGGCCGACATTCGAAATATATGGTGATTAATTGCAGAAATAATAGAAAGAATAATCTTGAATGTACATTCTTTTCATTACCAAAGAGAATGGAAATGTAACTTTTGAATCTCGTATCATGTTACTGTCTTGTTCATTGTTTTTTATTTTCAGTATTGTCAAATGGATAGAGGCTTCGGGGCAAAAATATATTGTTCTGGATAATTTGTTTGCGAAACCGAATTTTCTTCGGTCTCATTCATTAGATCAAAAAGTTCCACCCATTGAGGCAATGGTGGACAGAAGAACGACTTATAGAGGTGGTGGTTCTCTTGACGACCCTTCCAGCAGTTCAACTCATCTACAAGACCCTCTGGACTCATTGAGGTTAAAATACACTGGGTAAGATACGTATGAATCGGGTCCAGAACAACTGTTTGATTTATCGATGTTCGATTTATCGAGAGTTCACTGTATGAATAAGTTCTTGAAATTGTTATAATAATTCTCTAATATGGGAACAAATTTTTGAAATGTTCTCAATTTCATAATTATTGTATTGTAGTTGATTTTACACAATCATTTCGAATAAAAATATAAAGAATCCAAAACGTATTTCAGTTGAATCGAAACAATGTGTGAATGGAAGATATAATCCTGATAAAAAAACGGAGCTCTGCTTTTGTTTTGTCGATCATGATGTTTTTCTAAAAGCTCGACAAAGAATACTCATTTTAATGGAAAATTAATGAAAAGTATAATTCGAATTTCGCGCCTATCAAAATAGTTTTCTGTACTGAATTATGTTTTCAGCGCCATCTAGGCGTCAAAAGTAAGAAACTAGCCAAAAATCGTAGTCGGATTTGAGTACCACAGATATAAGGGCGTTTCCCAATCTTTTTAACTCTATAATCTTTGATGCTTAGCTTAATATGAAAAATAGTATCGAACAGGCTTAAACTGTTTTTTCAAATCAAGTAATTACTGTAACCATTGAAACAAAGATTATAGAGTTAGAAAGATAGGAAACGCCCTTACATCTGTGGTACTGAAATCCGACTACGATTTTTTGGCTAGTTTCTTACTTTTGACACCTAGATGGCGCTGAAAACATAATTCAGTACAGAAAACTATTTTAATAGGCGCGAAATTCGAATTATACTTTTCATAAATTTCCATTAAAATGAGTATTCTCTGTCGAGCTTTTAGAGAAACATCCTGATCGATAAAACAAAAGCAGAGCTCCGTTTTTTGATCAGGATTATATTTTCCATCTACACGTTATTTTGAATCGAATGAAATCTTTATATTTTTATTTGAAATGATTGTGTAAAATCAACTACAATGAAATAATTATGAAATTGAGAACATTTCAAAAATTTGTTCACATATTAGAGAATTATTATAAGAATTTCAAGAACTTATTCATACAGTGAACTCTCGATAAATCGAACATCGACAAATCAAACAGTTGTTCTGGACCCGATTCATACCTATCTTACCCAGTGTATTTTAACCTCAATGAGCCCAGAGGGTCTAGTAGATGAGTCGAACTGCTTGAAGGTCGTCAAGAGAACCACAACCTCTATAAGTCGTTCTTCTGACCACATTACCTCTATGAGTGGAACTTCTTGATCTAATGAATGAGATCGGAGAAAATTCAGTTCGCAAACAAATTATCCAGAACAATATATTTTTGCCCCGAAACCTCTATCCATTTGACAATACTGAAAATAAAAAACAATAAACAAGACAGTTACATGATACGAGTTTCAAAACTTACATTTCCATTCTCTTTGGTAATGAAAATAGTGCACATTCAAGATTATTCTTTCTATTATTTCTGCAATTAATCACCATGCATTTCGAATGTCGGCCAGTTTTAAACACAAAATTTATAACAGAAAAACACACAGACCAAGATTATGGAGTGATTATGGAGTGTGTGCGTGTAGCCTAGTGGATAGGGCTCTGGACTCCGACCCGGCAACCCGTCAAGTCGGGTTCGAGTCTCCGCCAGGGAAGAAATTTTCTGGTATGGAGAACGCGCCGAACCATTCACTGTTGGGTAAACAATTAACAGTGCTGTGCCTAAGGTGGCGTCGGGACACAGTAACAAAGCCTACACAGAACACACCCATCATTCTAACTCGCACAAGCTTTAAGTAGCTTCTGAGGGGTTTCAACTGATACCTAGAATGCATGGAAAATACATACATACATACATAGGTGCCACTCTTGTAAATTTCGAGTTATTTCAGTTAGAAATACGCGAGAAAATACAATCATCATTCAGCAAAAATATTATTCAAGTCATAGATTCATACTTATTATTATTTATTATTATTATTATTATATTATTGTTATTATTATTATTAGTATTTATCTATGATTCAAGTATTCCTTTCAGAATTGACAACAGCCTACTAATAATCTCTGCCAAATGGACCCTAAAATAAATTTTAACCATAACCCGATTACTTTTGAAAAACAGATGTCGCTGACATCACTGTAGTCGCTTCGTTTCCCATCTTTATACTCTATAATCTTTGCATTGAAATAAAATGGCATTTGTTGACAATTATTTCAAAGTGACAGTTCTTGATAATTAATTTGGAGTGACTTTTTATTCGCGTCAATTTCATGCGTGATATTCATAACTGTAAAAAAATGGAAATTTCAGGTGACGATGAAGTAAGCAGTACCCCACCTAACTTGACAGATGCTGCCAATTCAGTAATTTCGAATCTTTTCGATAAATTCTTTTTTGAAATAAAGGTAAAAACGACAAACTACCAGAGTAAAATTCTTCTCTCCCTCGAAATCATCTCTCCTGAGCATTGCAGCTAGTGCAACTACCAACCGGTGCGGGGACAAACGGTGAGACGATACGTAAAGGGAAGTACACACGATAGGAGAACCGTACGTGCGGATAAGTCGGGTTGCGTCGAGGCAATACGCTAGGCGGCGGGCACAGATGACCCTGTGCGGAGCTGAGGGACAAACGGGCCGACCTCGCGGCCAGCTTCATGGTGTCTAGGCTGACGCCATCCTCCAGCCACAGCGACTGCAACCAGGTCATTTTATTGGTGCCCTTTGGTCTGCTTCTCAGGGCTTGGAGTTATCGGATCTGGGCGTCGCGAGTTGTATCGAGATAGATTAATGAGCTGACAAATATGTTAAAGGAAGAACCCTTTGGTTTGATAAAGGAGTATCAACAAATTAATACACCCTCAGAGGTGTTTTCAAAGGTTCATCATTATTCTTACCGTATGGTGGATCTCTAGAATATCGAAAAATTCTTCTTCAGAACATGGATAAATTTCAAATAGTCATCATCGAAATAAATAGATTTTGTTACTGAGAGGACATATACAGGATACTGCAATACTGCGTTAGGCTTTCATAGCTGCGAAACCAGACGTTTTAGAAATTTATCAATTTCCAAATCTGAAGAATTTCAAATTGTTTATACTAGATTTTTTCAAATATGACACCCTGTTGTTTTTCAATGATGATGTACAGGGTATCCCAAAATGTTTGATTTCGGCTGTTTCTGGTACTCTCTAGACTAGATAGGTAAAAACGTTGAGAGGAGTCCTGGGCTCGATTCCGTGAAAACACCAATAGTGAAAACCGTTTCACGATATCTTCACTTGTTTGGAAGATATAACAATATTTCGAAATTTTTTCGATTCAGAAGATGTGCCATAACTTTTTCATTTTCGAAAATATCTGAAGAAGATAAAAACTTTCAACAAGCACTTTTTCACTGGGAATAAGACATTATTTCAAATTTTTTTTAATGAAATAAAATGAAAAAAAACGTTCGTATTCAATATGAAAAAGTGTTTTTTTTTCCACGAAGAAAAAAATTAAATTTAGTTTCTTATTTCCCGGAAAAAAGCGCTTCTAGAAAGTTTTAATCGTTTTCAGATATTTCCGTGAATGAAAAAGTTATGGCACATTTTCGAAATCGAAATAAAAAAAATGAAAATATCGTGAAACGGTTTTCACTTATGGTGTTTTCACAAAAATAGAGCTCAGGACACCTTACGAAGTTTTTACCTATCTATAGAACTGAAGTATCTAAAACAGTCAAAATCAAGCAATTTGGGATACCCTGTACACATTTTGAAACCTTACATCAAACTGCTCCACATGAGTTAGGGATATTGACTTGAATTGCAAAAAAAATATATAGTTTGAATGAGATTCTGTGATGAAAATTTATATTAATATGATTTCAAGTTGCAGGAAATAAAATTAATTTTAGCTGGTAGGTCTGCATCGAATTTATTATTCCCAGAGCATTCAAGCATTTAAGACCATCAATACAATATATGGCCTCAATAACAGCTTGACATCTTCTTTGCATACTTCACACGAGTTGTTGAACATTCCTGAGGAATTTGGTTCCATAAACGGGGCAGAATTTCTCTCAGATTCTGGGGTAGGTTGATGATTATCTAATCTTCTTTGGAGCATATCCCAGGCATGTTCTATGCAATTCAAATCTGGTGAGTGCGGAGGTGTTAGTAAATGTGGAAATCCCAAGCTCCTCCCCCGTTGAAACATATTCCGGCCCATACCATAACACTGCCCCCTCGGAATGGATGGACTTCTTGATATAGCGACGATTACGGGGTATGCAGTGGGATTGTCCATACCCCTATTCTTCGAGAATCAGAAAATCGTCCATATTTGGATTCATCAGTGAAAAAGACACTACACCATTGATCGTTCCAATTGATGGTTGCCTTGCCCATTCCAGTCTTCGACGCTTATGTCACGTGTTAATGGAACCTCTTAATGGAACTAGAACTAGATTCACCACCTCTTCTCAAACGTCGCCTGATGGTTTCGATGGAAACTTGGACCCCATCTGCATTTTGAAGAGTATTCCGTAGTATTCTACACGTAGATGTAGGCTTTCTTCTCGCCAAAACGGTGATGAAACTATCTTGAGGAGGTGTTTGTTTTCCGTCGCCCACCAAGCCTTGGTCTTCTCCAATACGGAATCTGTCTCTCTGAACTTTATTCCAAAGTTCGAGATATCACACTTTGGCTGACTTGGAGCCTTTCCGCTACAACAACCTGAGTTAGGCCACCCTGTAGCATTCCGATAGCCCTATTAGCCTCAGCGTTTGTTAAATTTACGTCTTGGCATTTTCAGAAAACTCGTTTCAAATTGAAGCCGTT
>JAVSIQ010000748.1:0-31447 GCA_038502775.1 Hippodamia convergens | reverse complement strand
AAACGAACTTTACTTTTTAAAAAAGCTTTATTTGACTATTGACGAAGTGGACAATGCTAAAGTCACAACGTTCGATACAATAATGCCTTACTTATCTTAATTAACTATCCAAGTAATCTACTATTCCCCTACTTGTGGAGTAATTCTAAGTATTAATGTAATATTATATGTTGAGACGACATAGGACATAGGTGTCTCTTATGGGAACATAGGAGGATCTATCACATAACTCCTCCGGGGATAAGAGAAAAAATTGGGGGTTTTCTTGGGAACCCTAATTTTTTAGTTCAATATCTTCTAAGGGATTCTTCCTACTTTTACTATGATCAATTGTTTGAGGTTTTCTTATGTTAAACTTATTTACTACATAAATTAAAATTATTAGAAAAATTAGTACATAAACTATTATTGTATAAAGGCTTAAATTATCATAGTGAATAGTTGGACTTTTCATTGAAAGGATTTGCTTTCGTGAATGTTCTATTTGGAGTCCAATATTCCTTATGTCATCAAGTTCGATATTGTCTAATTCTATAGGAACTTGATCAATTTTATCGATAGTCTTTGATCTCGTTATTTCTTGAATTTCGATGTTCGGCAGTGTGAACAATTTTTTACTCTGGAGCTGCTATGTCCCCAGTTTTTAAGAGTGTTTTTGTCAACATTCACCTCGCAGTTTTCAGGAACGAAAATAACGTATGTTCCGCACAACACTGTTTTTTCGGCACTGTCTCCGCACTTCACTCGGGCAATTTTCTCCTCGGTTGTGATGACCATCCAATAGTCGGCTGCAATTTGGTGTATACTGGATCCCTTTAGGTTTGTCATTTTGGGGCTGCATCTCGTGTAGTTTTTGGTAACACTCAGAAGGTCGACTTCGCAGGGGTTGCTTGCTGATACGGGCTTTGTATTTTCTTCGCATAGGAAATTAGCAGGAAATACTTCTCTGCATGGTCGATTGAATAAAGCGTATTTTGTTTCACATAGGGAAAGGAATTTTGTGTGGGGGATGATTATTTGGTATAAGTTGTTCTTCAAAATTGGTAACGGAAATAGCTCATAATAATCGTAATTTTCAATTTCTGTGAGGGGGATTTCGAGAATGAATTTAACTTGATTTTTACTTATGAAACCTTTAACTCTGGTGCAGCTATAATACTGAATAATATTTTCATCGTCAATTGGGAAGGGTAATTTAATGTTTTTTATTTTTGCTTGGATTTTCCAAAGTTCTTTCTTAAATTCGTCATGAGAAATTATTGATGAATGGAGGGTTTCTGTTTGGGCGAAAGAAATGGCTATTTCTATATCATTCAATATTCCGCTTATGATATCTATTGCTAGGGTGATATGAGTAAATACTGAGTTCAAAACGATAAAATTGAAATCATCCCATGAGTCCATGGCTGATGTATTCATCCAGAAATTTATCTGGTTTATTTTATTCTCTAAGAGTACTTGATTATGTTGCAATTTGCTCATAGAATTATTGAAGAGATTTATTGAGTTTTCTGTTAAACTGATTTGTGAATTTGCCACATCAATCAACTTCTGTTGCGAGTCTTTTATATTTTGGATGGCGGTGTCGTATTTATCCGCGTCACTTTGATCTAAATTACCTGTTATTGATTTCCATATGGTACCTAGTCCGTTTATCAAGCCTCTTTTTTCTCTTGTATTCGAGAGTGAAATTACTTGCCTTAGTTTTTTATGGGTTTCACTGATTTTATATTCTAAGATATATTTGTGGTTAGAGATTTCATGTAAATAGCTTTTGCCGTGTTTTGAACTGTGAAATGATGTGTTCATCTTCCGATAACTGGATATTAAGTCATTGAATTCCCCTGTTATGTTGGATAGATCGAAAATTTGAATGAGTGTCCAATGATCAACTACAATTTGCGATATACCTTTTTTTAATGGTAATATGCCGGGATTATCGATGATTTTAGTTATATTAACTTCTGTGCATTCTAGGACGAGGATGGTCCCGCAGATTGCTGTGAGGGTGGTGAACCTGTAACAATGGGTTGTCTTAAGTTTTTTAGGTGAACTGTCCGACCAACATTTTGTTTCGATTTATTGCCTTCCATTTTTTGAATGAGTGCCTTATTACCTGGTAGTAGTTTTGTTATGATAAATGGTCCGCTGAATTTAGGTCCGCTCTTGTTGCGAGCATATTTATAACTCTTTTCGTAAACTGTTTGACCGACTTTGAAAGGGTTCTTTGTGTTTTCATTAATTTTCTCAACAATTATGTTTTTATGGGTACTTATATCTGCATGCACTTTATCATAGACTAATGCTAGTTTTTCCTTATGTTTCTGCAAATAGTCACTATACATTTGTTTATCGTAGAGGATGTCTAGGGGGTCCTTTAATTTCGTATGGCCAAATGTGAGTTCGAGTGGAGTTAGTTTTGTGGTGGAATGTATTGAGTTGTTATAGCCTATTATGGCATATTTCATAATGATTCCAATGGGTTCTTTCGATTGTGCTCTCAGTATTCTACAGTGTTCTGCTATTGTTGAATGGAATCTTTCAATTATTCCGTCAGAGTCTGGGTGATGTGCTGTTGTAAAATGAATATTTATTTTATGTGTTTCTAGCAGTTCTTTTATCATATGTCCAAAAAATTCCATCCCTTGATCCGAGCTTATAAGTAGTGGTGTTCCGTAAAAAGAAAAATAATCTAGTAATGCATGAAATATGTCTACAGCATTTTTGGAATTCAGTTCAATTGCTTGGCCTAATTTCGTAAATGCATCAACAACGGTAAGGAATTTCGTGTTTTCTAAGGTATAAATATCTAAATGTATTTTTTCAAACGGCCTGAAAGGAGTGTCTGTTAACATCATATCGATTCTGGGAGGATTTCGCTCATATTTATTTTTTTTGCATATTTCGCATTTGGCTATGTAGTTCGAAACGTATTCTTTCATGGATGGGAAATAATATTTCCGCTGAAGTTGCTTGAGGGTCTCATTTACACCTCTATGATTTGTTTTCCCTTCATGTTGGAATTTAATCGTCTGGTTGATAAGTTCGTCACCTTGAATTAATTCTCTCCTTTCAGTACAGAATATTATCTCTGGTCCATTTCTGTTGAACACCTTGTTGACAACGTTGCTAAATGTTTTGAACATGTTCTCAGACTTGAAGTGGAAATAATATCTTTTCTTATCTGCCGTGTATTCTTTCAGGAATTTTATGATCTCGTCTTCGTTGTTTGAGGTGCTGATTTGCACGTGAAATTTTTTTATGTTTCCCACGGATTCTTTTCTCACGGGTTTTGGATTTTTGTAGACTTCTTGAATGAAATATTGGTTCGGCTTTGAGTCAATGATGTCGTTTGATATTTTTATTGGTGACGAGTCCGCCGTCTCTGTATTTGTAGAATGTATTGTGTCTTGAATACTTTCTGCATGTCCCTCCTGCTCTTCTTCTACTGGGTCAAGCTTTCTTAGGATATCATCCAATTGTGATTCGGATATATCGACTGATTCTGCATCCTCCAATATTTTATCGATTTCATCTTCGTCTACGTTATTAATGAGAGATTCGGTGTCTGTGATGTTCAATTGTATTCGTGATAAGGCGTCAGCGTTCTGGTTGGAAGATCCTTTTTTTGTACGACAGTTCGTAGTCATACTCTTCCAGTCGTATTTTCCATCTTTGTAATTTTGAGTTTGGTTCTTTGAGTTTATCTAACCAAATTAAAGGGCGATGGTCAGTGCATATTGTGAATTTCCTACCGTACAGGTATGGCCTGAAGTATTTTACTGCCCAGACGACTGCTAATAGTTCTTTCTCGATGGTGCTGTAGCGCTCTTCTGATTGATTGAGACTTCTGGATGCAAAGCATACTGGTCTGTCTGAACCAATGGGGCCTTGGGAGAGAATAGCTCCTATTGCTACATTTGATGCATCTGTCGTGACTATAAAATTTTTCTCGAAATCTGGGTATTGTAAAACTGGAGGATTAGTCAAAATTTCTTTACATTTGTTAAATGCGGTCAGAAATTCTTGCGAGTGAATTATTTTTCTGCCTTTCTTCAAGCAAACAGTCAAAGGTTTGGTAATTTTGGCGTAATCTTTTTATGAATTTACGATAATAGCCTGTGAGTCCAAGAAATCCTTTCAACTCTGTTGGTGTTTTGGGAATTGGGTAACGCAAAATTGCGTCAATTTTTAGAGGGTTAGGTTTCAGACCTTCAGGAGTTATAATGTGACCCAAAAATTGAACTTCCTTCTTTAGGAACTCAGATTTGTCCATTTGTATTTTTAAATTTGCAGTTCTTAGGCGATCAAAAACCTTGCGCAATTTTTCTATGTGTTCCTGAAGTGAAGTTGAAAATATAACAATATCGTCTAGATAAACTACACATGATTCATTCATAATACCTCTTAATATGTTATCCATCACTCTTTCAAAAGTTCTGGGAGCATTTTTCAATCCAAACGGCAGTCTTTTATACTCATAATGACCTCTTTCTGTGGAAAACGCTGTCTTGGGTATATCTCTTGGGTGCATCTCAATTTGATGGTAACCTGATGCTAGATCGAGTGTCGAGAAGTATTTGCATTTTCCTAGTTTATCCAGTACATCGGTGATGTTTGGGAGAGGGTATTGGTCGTCGATGCTTTTTTTGTTGAGAAGTCTGTAGTCGACGCATAAACGATATTTTTGTTCTCCGATGCGTCGATTTTCTTGGGAACTACGATAACTGGGCTGCTCCATGGGCTGCTTGATGGTTGGATGATGTCATTTCTTAACAATTCTTCCACTTGCCTCTCGACTTCCTTCTTCTGCTTTTCTGGCATTCTATACGCCTTTTGACAAATCGGTGTTTCGTCTGAGGTTCTTATTTCATGTTTGACTACATGTGTAAAACTCAAAGGTAGTTTCTTACAGTGAAATATGTCTCTGTACTCCATGCAAATTTTGCGAATAGCTTCTTTTTCCTCTTTATTTAGGTGTTCAAGTCTTAGGTTTTTCATATTTTCTTTCAGTAAGTTATCATCACTTTGATTTTTCTCTATCGGAGTGATTTCAGATTCATTGATTTGGATAATTTGGAGTGGATTAATTCTAATTTGTTCATTTGTTTCGTTGCTATTCGTTATTGTTAAATATGCTTCGTTATTTTCTATTTTGACTAAACATTGTGGAATTTCGATTCCTTTCGTCAATTTTGTGTATTCTACAATGCCGTGATTGATTTCGTTTGAATGGATAGGTACTTTTATTACTTTTTGGGATCTAGCTGGTAAGGTGTATAAGTAAGAATTATTTTTGAAGTATAACGGGATTGGGCCATTTTTTGTATACAGCACATTTTTCTTAAGATCGATATTAGCGCCTAGGTGTGTTAGTAAGTCCATTCCGATTAATCCATCGTACTCTTCATTAAATTCAAAGATATGAAAATTGAAATGTTCGTTACTTTTGAAAATTCTAGGAAGTGGAATATGCGCTATATATTGATGGTGAGTGATTTTGTGAGCGGTTTTTATTGTGAATGGGGAATGTTTGACATAATTTTGATAATATTTTCTTACAATTCGAGGGCTGATTAGTGTTTTTGAGCTTCCAGTATCAATCATAAATTTCAAACCTACTCTTGGAATTTTTATGAATGGTAAGGAAGAATGACTCAAATTGGTGATGTTTATTAGGTTTGTTCTTGATGGGTTGTTGTTGACTGAAAATTTTCAGCATGAAAATCGGGATAATGATTATCATTACCAAACTCGGTGACTTCATATTGATCGTTTATGCCGTAGTCAGAGGTGGTGTTATAGTCCTCGTAGTAATATTCGTCCTCCTCGTATTGATGAATTCCTTCATCTATGTCTTGCTGGAAGAGTTCTTCGGAAATAAAATTTCTTTGGTTCATTTGTCTATTAGGTTGAACTCTACTTTGCCTTTCTGTGCGTCTTGTATTTGATGACGATGTGTCCATAGGGACTGGTTGTGGTCGTGATTGTGGTGAATTTCTGATTTGTATACTCCTCTGATTATTTTGTGTCCAATTACTGGATTTTGGCGAATATGTGGTGTTGGTGTTTGGTTAATTGGGCTTAGATTCTGATAAATGGGACGCTGTATATTTTGTTTAAAGGGGAGGGAAGGTCTGGTAGATTGTGGAAAAGTTAAATTTTGTCTGGCATACGCAAAATTTTGTTCTTCTATTGTGAATGAGATGGCCTGTTCTAAGTTTAGTGGATTTCTTAATCTTATCGGTAGATTTGAATGGAGGCCTCTGAGAAAAGCATTGAGTGCCTGTTTTTCAAATAAATTTCTTTTTAATTCAATAATATTTGGATCGTCTTCGGTTAATTGAATTTTATTTAGTAATAAGCTCAAAAGATCTTGACATCTGTGGCCAAAATTAATAGGACTCTCAAATTTTCCTTGTCTTAAGTGCATTAAATCTCCTACTAAACAGTTTTCATCTCGCTGATCAGAGAAGAATTGAAGTAATAAATTTCTTATTGATAGCCAGTTTCTTAAATTTCCTCTACTGCCTACTAAATTCAGCGCTCTTCCGGTTAATTTACCGATTATGGCTCGCAAAAGAAATTCATTTGTGGATTTGCGATATTATTTGGATCAGAAAAGTTATTAATCAAGTACTCGCTAGATTGAATGAAAATAGCCAGGGTTGCTGGGTTCCCATCATATTCTGGGATGCAATCAATGTGATGTTTTTGAAGTTGAGGAACAGCCATTATTTGTTCTCTAACTCTTCTTAAAGGACTACGATCTCTAATATTATTCATACAATTCTACAATTTGTATTGGGATTCTATAGGTTCACGAGAAAAAATCAAGTATATAGATACGTATAGAAATATAAAATAAAATATGTGAGCAATAAAATGAATGGGTGGTGGAAAGGATGTGAAACTTACGCAATTGGCTTCATAAAGATTTCTTCTTTCTTCTTTTTCTTCTGATTCAGGGGATACAGCGATTATAGCGAGCAGTTTCGTTCTAGAAACTCCGTACCCAACTATAGTTTCTCCTCCTGAAAGCTGATGACTTGGTTGTCCTAACTATGAGCTTCCGTGATGTTGACTTCTGCTCGCTGGTACTGTTGCACCACTTGAACTTGGTCGATTTCGGGGCCAAGGTTCTACGAAACTTTTCAGATACCCAACTAATCGTTGAAACGAACACAAGTTTTTCGCGATTTTTGTCAGAAAAAAATGTTTTGGGTATCCTACCGACTGCGCCACTTATGTTTGTGATAAACGAACTTTACTTTTTAAAAAAGCTTTATTTGACTATTGACGAAGTGGACAATGCTAAAGTCACAACGTTCGATACAATAATGCCTTACTTATCTTAATTAACTATCCAAGTAATCTACTATTCCCCTACTTGTGGAGTAATTCTAAGTATTAATGTAATATTATATGTTGAGACGACATAGGTGTCTCTTATGGGAACATAGGAGGATCTATCACATAACTTGCACTATTCACCAAACTCGATCTTTCAAACGCATATCAGCAGGCGAGTTTGGATGAAAAATCAAAACAATTAATGACGATTAATACACATAAAGGATTATTTCGATACAATCGAGCACCATTCGGAATTGCAAGTATTCCTGCAAAATTTCAGAAAATTCTGGAAACCATTCTTCAAGATTTGACCGGAGTTGTTAGTTTTCTTGATGATATTTTAATTACGGGGAAAGATAAGGAGGAACATTTAGCTAGATTAGAAATAGTTTTGTTCCGACTTCAAAATGCAGGTTTAAAGTTAGCCTTAAAAAATGTGAATTCCTGAAACCGAAAATAACTTATTTGGGATACGATATTGATAAAGGACTTCATACTTCTGATACAAAAATTGAAGCTATTCTAAATGCTCCTAGGCCTACAGACCTAACCTCGTTGAGAGCTTTTTTAGGCTTAATAAATTATTATGGCAAATTTGTTGCTAACTTGTCCACATTATTATATCCGCTGTATGAGCTCCTCAAAGAAAATAAAAAATGGAATTGGTCACTAGAATGTGAATCCGCATTCATAAAAGTTGAAGACATTTTATCGTCTGCCCCGGTTTTGATTCATTATAATCCGAAATTACCCTTACGTCTGATTACTGACGCAAGTGATTGCGGTGTGGGGGCATTAGTAGCACATATAATGCCTGATGGTGTTGAGAAAGTTATTGCTTATGCCTCAAGATAGATGCCTTGATAGAGAAAAAAAATATTGTACTTTGGAAAAGGAAGCTTTAGCGGTAATTTTTGGACTATGCAAGTTTCATAATTATTTGTGGGGTAGACATTTCACATTAGTGATAGATAATAAGCCACTATCATATATTTTCCATCCGGATAAATCAATTCCTCAATATTCAGCAAATCGTTTACGAAGGTGGGCACTCATACTTTCAGGTTATAGATACGATATAGAGGTAGTGAAATCAAATCAAAATAAGGCAGATATTTTATCTCGTCTTCCTCAAAAGGTCGACGAACTATCGGTAGAAGATGTCGAATTGAACTATGTCGATTATTTTCAGAATAATGAATATTTTCCAATTGATTTGAATAAAATTGCGAACTTTACACAAAAAGATGAGATTTTGAAAGACGTCATCGGATATGTTAGGAAAGGTTGGAATAATTATAAAATATCGGAAATACGATTGAAAAATTATTATAAAATTAGAAATGACTTAACGATCGAATCGAATTGCTTGATGTGGAACAATCGAATCATTATTCCATCAATACTGAGAGGAGACATGTTGAAAAGTCTTCATTTTTCGCACATGGGAGTCATTAAGATGAAATCCCTAGCACGTTCATATTTTTGGTGGCCTGGTTTAGATCGTGACATCGAGAAAATTTCGAGAACATGCGAAAATTGTTTGTTGAATAAAAAAAATCCAGACAAGTCAGTATTGTGTAGTTGGCCCTGGCCTTCCAAGCCATGGAGCAGAATTCATTTGGATTTTATGGGTCCTTTTCTGAACACACAATTTTTGATTATTTTAGATGCTCATAGCAAATGGATAGAGGTTTTTCCTATGAAATCAATTACTTCTGGCCAAACAATCGAAATTTTGAGATCATGTTTCGCTCGTTATGGATTGCCTGATCAGATCGTTACAGACAACGGAACATCTTTTTGTTCCTTCATCGAATGGAGCTGCAGAAAATGCAGTTAAAACTGTGAAAAACGCCCTCAGAAATTCACTAGGTCAACATACGAACGGAAATATAAATTTAATTTTGAATATTTTCCTATTTGATTATCGGGCTACTCCTCATTGTACTACAAAGGAGACACCGGCTGAATTATTCTTAGGTCGTGAGTTGCGAACTCGTTTCAATTTTCTAAAGCCAACAGATCAGGAAGGTTTGAGAAATCGAGTCTCAGCAGCTCAACAACAACAAAAGAAATATCATGGTGGTCGAAGATTTTTAGCTTTCGAAATTGGCGAAGAAGTTACTGTACGCGACTATCGTAGACAGAATACCAGGAAGTGGATTAAAGCGGTGGTTATAAAAAAACTTGGTTCTTTCATTTATGTGGTAAAAGTACCAGAATTAAATAATGTAGAATGGAAACGTCATCTTAATCAGATGAAGAAATATTATTTCATTCCTTCTTCACTTCCTGATATATCTGACAAAACGATATCAGAAACTGACGATACTGAATCCAACATCACTCTAAGGGGTGACAATTTAGTTCATAGTAGACCTAAACATGTGGTCAAACCTCCACAACGTTTGAATTATAGTTGAATTGTTTTTCCTGTGAAATTTTTTTTAATGTATTCTTAATTTTAAGGAGGGAGATGTAATATATCTTTCCTTGTTGCTCATGTTTCTGCGCAATCAAGGGATTTTTTGTATTAACTGCCAGACAATATCTGTACATGTGTTTTCTTCAGCAGTCTAGAATAAATGATTAAGCGTATCAGTTGTGGTATTATTCAAATTAATATACCCCAAAAATATATCGGTATCCTCATATTAGTGGTACACGAATATATTACAAAAGTAAAACATAATGGTAATTAAAAACTTCGGGCGTGGTGGTTCCTTAGAGGGTAGTACACGACTGACTGCTGGCGTGACTAATATAATTCAAGGCGGTAATTGCGTTTATTTTCAAACGTACAATAATAACGTCATTTCTCGATCGACAGGATCATCGAAAAGTTCTATTTCTGCGCCTAGGAGGAGAAGTGCTGTGCAACACTTTTCCAGCCGGCGACAGGAAAAGTGTTACTATGCAAAAATACGCGCAACTTCAGGTATTTACCAATATCTATTTCATGTGTGATCACCAGTTGCGACTTTATCATTAAATATCGGGCTCACAAAGCAGAGGATTTCCATTTTATTTCACTAGCCCTCAAGTTAAAATATGCTAGAAGCACATTCTCTTGGAAAACTCACATTTTTCGAACTGCACCAATTCACGAAGTCATCATAGGTATGCTGCAAAATATTTATCAATAGACTTTGATGGTTCAAGGGAAGAGACTGCTTCAATGGCCAAAACCTCAATTTCTGAAGACATTTTCACTTTCAATCACTTCTCACCAGCTTTCAAATGATTATTTTACTTCATATCTGTCAGAATCAATTGTGCGTGGCAATCGTAACTAGGCAAATGTCCCATAATTCATTCAATTATAACGATCGCAAGTGGATAGAATCATGTGCCTAAATGTAAATCAATCCAAAAGTGGATATTCAGATTTTCATAAATTTCAAAATGTTTGAAAATAAAAAACATATTTCATTCGGAGTACAATAGAAGTGACTTTTCATGGCTCGCTTTCAATTACCCGCCTCACTACGTTCGGCTGGTAAACTCAAGCTCGCCATGAAAAGTGACACTTCTCCTCCTCATAAAATAATATACTATTTTTGAACTATAT
Source organism: Hippodamia convergens (assembly GCA_038502775.1). Lineage (NCBI taxonomy): Eukaryota > Metazoa > Arthropoda > Insecta > Coleoptera > Coccinellidae > Hippodamia > Hippodamia convergens. The sequence continues at coordinate 20,517 of JAVSIQ010000748.1, read as the reverse complement.
TTCGTACTAAGGATGATACAAAAGGAATCTATGCCAGAACTAATTAAAATGATACAAAACATGATATTTATGTCGGTACACAATTCAAATACGCGGAAAAAATGTTACTGCTGAGTTTTCAGTTCACACGACCTTGCAACGAGCTTCGTCGTATTCGGATATGTAACTCCTCCATCGTCAGAAATGTCCTTACGGTGAGAAAAAGGAAACTGTTCGTGGCTGGGAATCTTCAGTCTCTGGTTGATTTCTCGGAAATCTGGATCGTAGCCATAGTTTAAGTTTCATTGCTATGAAAAAGATGATTATCATGAGCAGATAAATAATAATTATCAGGGTTTCGTGAATTGATTTGGTGATTTCTTGCTTCTCCACTAACGGTTGGATTTCTGCTTGTTTTCTCTTGAGTTGGCGCATTTGATCCAACGAAAAATTTTCAAGCTTGATTTTGAATGTAGTCAGGGTTGTTGAATTTATTCTAGCAGCAATTTGGAGAAGGTACATTGGTTCTCCCTTCAGGATTTCCTTGTTATAGTAGAATTTTTCTTCGGAATTTTCGAATTGGCTCCCCTTTGGTATAGTTATTAGAAAGTTTCCCTTCAATGTAGTGAAGTCAGTTCTTCTGCATACTGTGCGGAGTTTTATTCCATTAGGAGCTATCACGATGAATCTTCCATTGTCGATTTGTTGGATATATATATATATATATATATATATAAATCTGGTTGACGTTCGCCAACCACGGAGGGGGTACCTCATCGTGCCTAAATCTATAGCACACCATGTCGTCCCCTGCTGCATGTGTGCGGCGCTGCAATCCTTATCTCATTATCGCACTGGCCTGCTACATACTTTAAGATCTCAACATTCACAGGTATATTGTTGATATTATTTACAACGACTGCATCTCCTGTGATTAATGCATCTTCCATCGCCGTAGTTTGGTCATCGGTTAGCTTCACGGCTCGCCACCATCCCAACAGATTACGATTGGGTAATCCGGCTCCGCCTTCCAGCGGCCTCAGATTCTCGGGTAGATCTCAATTCGGGTCATCAAGTTGGTCATAGCGCATGTCCGCTTGCATCTTCAATACTGCTATTCCAGGCGAGGGTAGCGTTTTACACATTATATGGCTATTCGCATCGACTCTACCATAATATCCCCTTAGACCATTAACTTCCAAATCTGTCAGTTGGCCCTGTCTAGCCAATTGAAAATATCTTCCAGACGGAGCTTTTAAGTCTCCTAATCCCTGGAGATACTGACAAACATCTGTGGGAACTGGCAGATCAAAATTCAATGTATTCGATAACATTAACGCTTCGGCTGTGTCAACACCTCTCGCTGATAGTATGTCCGAGTAAAGAGTCCAGTACACATTGGGCCATGCTGGCCCACTGCCGGCCATCACCAATGTGTACAGGAGTACTTGGCGTAGGATGGCTCATGCTGGCTTATGATGGCCAGCGATTTGTGAGTAGTGGCGCGCAATGGTCATGCTGTCTACCAGCCATCGCCAGTGTGTACAGGGGTACATGGCGTATGTTGGCCAGTGGAACATGGCTAGTGGCTCGCAATGGCTAGGTTGTCGGTTTTTGCGATACACATCAAAGGAATCGTGGCGTAGCCTGGCCTGTGGTGTTCGCACACGGGATGCTGGCCCAATTATCAGTTCGTAAACCACCGCTAGCGGGGAAGGTGTACCTTGCTTGCGGAATTCACGTTTGTTTATTATTATTTTAATCGTTGAGTGAATTGATTGTAATATCTGGACAGTAGAGAGCGGTCAAAAGTCGTTGGCTACTGAGGGGATCTCGAGTAGCTAGAAGAAAATGGATGACACACTTTTCTCGACAAATTCAAATTTAAAAACAGAACCGTCTTATCATATCTACATTTTAAGTTATCAACAAATTATATTTCATAAAGACAAAATTTGTACATTTGTACTGGGTGCACTGAGAGAAGTATTCACTTGATATTATCGATCATGCGTTATAGTTAATAAATCATTTATTGGCCAAATCGACAAATAAATATTTCTTTCATGGAAATGAAGAATTTAATCAAGTTTTTGCAAATCACCTTCACTCAATATTATATCACATTTATTTATGAATAATAACATTCAATAATACCGAATAAAGACGCATTAGACTGAAATAAATATATTTAGTAATAATTAACAAACCGCATGAATTATGAATGAATGTTAACGTCTGAAAATTATATAGCAAAATTGAAAATTAATGGCCTTGCAAAAGGAATTGAATTCTGGCATAAAGTACAGCCCGAGCAGGATTTGAACCTGCGACCCTTGAAATACTAGTCCAACGCGCTAACCAACTGGCCATTGAGAAGGTTGAAGGTTTTATCTGATCTTCGGTTGGCGACTCTCCCAGTATTCGATGTTAGTTTGTTAGTTTTAATTCTTTGGGGAGTTAGGGTTGGAAGGGGAACTCATTCGCTATCGGTGGTCATCGATGATTCGATTTTTACCTTTCATCCGATTGTGTCATTCACGATTTTCGCGATTCATCGGCAGGAGTCGGGTATAGTTCAATCTACCGACCACAGAACAATGTTAACTAGCCAAGATGACTGAAACATGTCAAATGCGGTTTGTTCATTGTTAATAAATCCTATATTTTGAGTAAACATATCGTGGAGTGGTGGAAGTTTAGAATCATTTAGTAATAGAAACCAAACGTTCGTTTATCACCAAATGAACATATGTTTTCAATTAATATATCGTATATTTGAAGAGAACTGCAGTTTACATGAAATACATCATACCCAAATATATTAAATATTAACAAATACCGTGTAAATAAATATTTCGTTCTATATGAATGAATTCTTTCAGAGGCAAGATCTGTTAGTTAATAAATAAATTAAAGATTAATAAGTGGATTTTTCTGTTAATGAATAATCTCGAAATAAATACTTTATTGATAAAAACAATTTTATTTCTCTCAGTGTGGGCAAAATTCGTTCTTCTAAGGGTAGGTATCTGGAAAACTATAACTGCAAGAAAAAAAACTGATCAATCTCTAGCTCTTTTTTTCTCGAATAATGGAAATCTGTCAACAAAAACAGTCCCTCATTTCTAAATTTTGAGTTGTTAACTAAAATTCAGTGAATTCCATTTTCAATAATGCTTAATAATTAAGCAGTAATTATTACTCGCTTGACTTGACTCGTAATTGGAAATTATGTTACAATCTACAAGCACTTTTCAGTAGTAATTTGAATATGATATATTTGAATATTTGTATCCAGCCAATATCAAGATATAAATATAGATTCCTGTTTTTTTGAATGTCGATCATAATTGAAAGTTCTTTCATCTATACATTCGATGCTTCCATAAATCTATCATATGAAACTGTTGATCTGAATATTTCATGAGAAGAAAAAATTTAACTTTTTTCTGTATTCAATTTACCTTCTGATTAATAAGTGGGTAGGCGTTACCATAGGGACCGTTAAATATGGTTTTATTATTTATTTATTTGCTGTTCTGTCTTTTTCTATTTTCAGGTTGGAGTTTTTGTTTGGAAATCCTTCCTCCGAAGAGCCGTTCCGAATTACGGGGAGTCAGGTTTTTTCGGCTAAGGTTTTTGCCCCTGGCTCTATAGTATCGTATGATAATAGTGATGATAGTATCGTATGATACTATAATATCATACGAAGAATGTTACCCCGAAGGACGGTACCCCGTTCTTTTTTTACCTCAGCTTAGGTACTTTTTGTTTCAACATTTATTGTATTATTTTAGCACTCTAATTCATAAGAATTCATCATCTGAACTCGACTGATAAAATCAGATTTTGTCACTGAGAAGGGGGATAGACCAGTTGGACCTCATTTGGCCTCGTTAGTATCGCATATCTCTCAGAAAAGAATTACTCATAAAATCTCCCAGCCTTCAATTTACTACGGAAGGTCTTTCGAGTAATTGGATGCGATAGATAACATCTAATAGCGTCCAAAGTGAGTTTTATCCTTCCAGTTCTCAAGCTGAAAAGAACTGCTTATATACTCTTTGAAATATCAGCAATGAACCTGAATCAGGGCGCTCATACAAGTTTGTCCGAATGATTGAGACTCAAAATTTTTTGCGAGAGCACCTATGTATAGGATTTTTTGTAATTTTGAATATTTCGGGCCATTGATAATAATGAACAAATGAGCATTACTCCTCGAGAACAAGAGAAAATAAATTAGCCACACATGAATTAAATCGGCAATAGGCGATTCTCATCTCAGGATATTGAGTTCACGAATAATTTGAATGCATATTGAAGGTGGCACCTACTAACTTATTATTTAAAAGTGAAATGAAAAGAAGTTATATCATATTCGAATTACTCCTGATAAAGTGCTTGTGAAATGTAATAATCGTTTTCAACTAAGAGGGGAAACAAACGATTGAAAATGACGATTACTCTATTTTTGTTCATAACTCAAAAGCATGAATAAAATTTTTTTTCGTTATCTGTGTGGTTGGTTTTTTACCGACGTTTCGGCACGCATTCGCCTGCCGTCTTCAGGGGTGTTGGTCCTGAGAAGGACCGGTTTTTGCCAAACTTGTTCTGTCTGGACTTGTTCCATACTTCTTCAATTTCGCGATTATAGTGTGTGGATTCTAACACAAGATATCATAGGTACAATTCCGAAATCCCACTCACTCTAACCACTAGTCTACCGAAGCAGGAACAAGTCCAGACAGAACAAGTTTGGCAAAAACGGTACTTCTCAGGACCAACACCCTGAAGACGGTAGGCGAATGCGTGCCGAAACGTCGGTAAAAAACCAACCACATAGATAATGGAAACAGCCCAAATAATATTTCAACAAATACACCATTATCAAGAATATCTCGTTCACAACATAAATGAGAGGGTGGTTCTGTTCAGAGATTTCGTTTATTCTGGAAAAAAGCTCGAGAATGAGTAATCAGTTTTCTTCTGTCTGCTAAGGTTCTCAGCCTCAGTAGACAACGAATTTTTCCCATCCATTACAAATTTTCTTTTTCTGAAATATAATATATGCTGTTTATGGATTTCAATTCACTATTCGGAAGCAGTACTGAGTACTGAGTTCTTATGAATTCGGACTTCCTAAACTTCCTGAATGTAAAGTTACTATTCACGAATCCCATTTCTCTTCCCTAAATACAGTATTGCAGAAGTATCAGGTCATTCTGATGCGCTTGTGTAATAATTCAAGGGAATGTTTCCCGAAATCTCTATGGATACTATCGCAGGATCTTTCGCTTTCTACACTGCAATAAATTGTAAGTAATTGCACAAGTGCATCAATAGTTGCGTTTGAGTTGACGATCGGCGGAGTGAGTGGAGTAGTGCACGGTGTATGACAGAGGAGCTCTGAGCACATTTGTCAAATCGAACGCGGTGGAGTTAGGCATCTTTGTTGTCATGATTACACTACACAACATTTGAATTTTGAATTTGCTTGTGTGAAATATAATTGATATTATTTAATAAACCCCATAATAATATGAATATGAACAATGCTGCCGTGAAGTTTTGATTTGCCATGCTCGACAGTTCTTTGGCAATCCTTTTCCATATGGTTTTTTTCATAGTTCCTTCGAATGATGAATAATATTTCTCGACCAACCGAATCAGTAAAATTGTGGAACTTTCCGACCATAATTTTGCATCCATCATCTCTTAATCAGTCTCTAGGCAGGCAGATATTGAGCTGGAGCTATCTTGAATATCTGATCGTTCCGAAAAGTGATATGGGCTCTGCAGTAGGCGCGCCAAGTTTCCAAGTTTGTGCATCGAATATTCGCGCACGAACTCTCAGTCCCAACAAGGAAATTAAAATTTTCGTGCATGTGAAATGTTTAAAAATTTTATTAAATTATATTAGTTTGGAGTAGAATAAATTTTATTTTCAAAAAGTTGTTGAATTACTGAATGGTTCAAAAGTTTGGAAACTTTGAATTTACCTGGCGCGAAGTTGGATAATCGGAATTCTGATACTGGATACCGGGCTCTTTTGTAATTTCATCTGAGATAACGAATGGATCCATCAAATTTTTGGCCAGAAAAGACCTTATACAAGATATGAGGCCCAGCTTTGAAATTTCAGACGCAAACCCATCTTTTTTGCAGATTCGGATTCAGCGTGAATTTTTCAACTCAATAATTGCTCGCCCTACGGCTGTAATACTGGCGCTGGATCTGTCAAGACTTGAAGATACTGAGGCTATATCAATGTATCTACGGCTCCCGCCGAGTATTTCAAAAATTACTAAATATATAGAGGCGCGGCTAAGAAAGGGGATCTAACAGCAATCAATCATCAAATTCTTGCCCTGTCGATTATTGCTCCAAAATGTGCTTTTGAACCCATTCTAGGCTCCTTCGATTCCATACTCACCACAGGTCGCTAATTCAACCAGCGTAAATTTTTCTGCGTTCATGACATCCAGAGAACGTAGCCATATAAAATCCTGAAGATTTTACTATTTCGTGCGACGTGTAGACAACCTCCAAGATGGTGCACCCTGGGCAACGGACTGCAAAAGCAGAACGGCAAAAAGTCTACACAAAAGGCGGCCAAACCAGATCTCAGATCTCTCACGGCCAACAAAAGCAACAGCAAAAGGAGATCGTTGAAAACATATTTGCCTGATATTCGTTCAACTTTTATTTTGAATCTCCAATATGGTTCAAAAATATTTTTGACAGATGATAAAAACTCGCAGTGTACCACCTCGAAGCTTGGGACACATCGAGCACGCTCGAAGTACTCGTTTTGTTTCAAAATGAACGCGATCGATCACGCTCCAAGCGTCAAAAAAAAACCAAAAGTAGATGTGGAGCGCCCTCGGAGCGCTCTGACCGTCAATTCAAACGCACCTAATATTACCGATAATTTTTCATGACAGTGTGTTGACTGAAAACTGCAGGAGTTCATATGCTACAAAAATGAAAACTACTGAATGCAGTTTTTCAAAAACAACTCGCTGAAATGCATCCATTTTGATGGATGAGTATAAGTCGGGGGAATATTTCCCGAAATCGCTATGGATACGAACAGTGCAGGGGATCCCAGGGATCTTCCGCTTTCCACAATGCAATTACCGCTGTAATGTTTCGAAAACTGGGGACCTATTCTTGACCATTCGCAATATATGCGATTGTTCGCATCTATTACCTTTGAGAATGACAGACGAATCTATATTTTTGACCGTCCGCATGACATACGACGTACATTTTTATGTTCTGTGCTTAGGACCTTTCGTATTTCACTGCGAGTGGTTTTGAGAACTCGCAAATATTTGACAGTTCAAATGATATCATTGACATTGAATTTGAAAATAAGGTGTTGTATTTTACCGATATTTGCCTATATTGTCCGCATAGCTCGAAATTTGAGCTTAAACTAGTGCCGATATGTAAATCTATGCCATAAACCTTCCGCAGTCGTCAATAATGCCGTTTTTGAAACGCAAATCGCCATTCGTAAAATGCGTATACGTAGAGTTGCGAATGATTTCGAGAATAGGTCCCCAGCATTCTATACACTTAAACTTTTTGACAGGAAGGAAATATTCGAGCATAGACACTTGGTCTGTGTTCTCAACCAATATGCGTCATTCTGTCGATCGGTCAAGCTAGCCGATGGTGGCTCATGGCCAAGCATGGACCAATGTGTACTGGCACCTGTACAAATTGGCGATGGCCGGCAGCTGGCCAGCATGGCCCAATGTGTACTGGAGCCATAACGTTTCCACAATAATATTACGCAATAGTACTGATACTGCGAGAACGCAACGTACTTTTTCATTGAGCGGTCGAAGGTTGTAGCGCTATCATATGATGCGCGGACCAGCTCTATATATTGGGTCGTGTCTACTTGGAATCTCTTCTCATACCGCGCCTCGACGAACCCGTTTATGCCATGAAGTCGTTAATTAACGGATCATTCTTGTCCTCCGATAGCACCGTCGACTTATTCTTAGGTTTAAGATCGGGCTTGACTTCTGGTGTTTTAAATTCCTTCTTGGGATTGACTTTCCCTCTAGGTCTCGACCTGGGCGTCTCTTCGGCGGGTTGCTGTTGTTTGCCTTCCTGGTGTGTCTGGGAGGGTTGTTCACGATAGTTTTGTTGACCGGCTCCGCGTCCGCGGCCACGGCCTCTACCGCGTCCTCTACCACGACTCGGGTATTGGTATTCCCCGTTCCAGTTAGCTTCTTCTTCGTTCATTATCAATTCGTAAAGTTTTGTTTCGCTTCCAAAGCTGCACCAAGTATACTTTCGTTATGAATGTATTTTTTGGATAATGTTCTGGTTTGATTCCACAGGATGATTTTGACAGGAAGTATTCAGTTTTTGAAGTTGTAATAGCTGGAACAGGCAATCTTCTACTTCTGGGCCGTTATTCAGGTTATCGTTTTCGCAGTAATATAGTGGATGTAAATCAACACAAGGCAAAGAATCGTATTGATACCATTTTTTATTGCTTGTCAGATAGTTATTTTTGGGAATAATTATGGTATTGTTGACAGTGGAAATCGAAAATAGATGGTAATGAGAAAATAGATCAGAATGGGCAATAGGAAAATGAAGAATGAATACAAATCTGAAATCAACGAAATACGCATCTAATTTCACTAATTCATAAAATCTATGATACTCTTTCTCATCCGTGAATATCAAATTGTCAGGAGAATACAAATTTTTAATTTCTATGCTATGATATAATATTCCCAGTCTGGAAAAATTAATGGAATTTTCAATTTCATCATGGCTAAATCTAACGTTGTAAAATATTGGCATCTGCCGATTTTATCAAGAACATCATAAATATTTGGTATAGGATACTTGTCATCAATGGCTTTTCATAAAGTTTTCGAAAGTCTACTACAACTCTCCATTTTTGTTTACCGGATGCATCGGCTTTTTTTGGTACTACCCAAATTGGCGATGGCCAAGATGACTGGCTTGGTTTGATAATTCCTTGATTTAGCATTGGATTTATTCGATTTTGTTCTTCTTGTTTATGGATGAAAAGTTTTCTATATGATTGTATAGATTGTATAGACATCTTTAGTTTTTATGGAATGCTTCATTTGATTTGAAAAAGAAAGGGATTGGTTTTCTACTTTAAAATATCTGAATATTTACGACATAATTTTAAAAAATGAAATTTTTCTTCTTTGTTTATATGATTGGTTCTGATTAATTTCTCTACATATGAATGAAGATGACATCTTCGTCCGTTTCATTACAAATTTCTATGTTTGCTAGGCTATTTTTTTAACATTTTACAATTTCTGAAATTCTACAAGATTGTATATTCTGGTTTGGTATAATTACATCACCAGATGAGTGTTTAATTGGGACCTTAGCAAGTATCCTTGAATTAACGTCAACTTTTATTTCGACTGGAGCTTTCTTCGCTGTTTCTTGAAATTCTATATGTAATGTTGAAAAGGAGTATTTAGTTCAGAATCATGAAAATCTAGAGACTCATTTATTAGTTTTAGATTATTATCTAATCCAATTGAACAGTCATAAATACTGTGAAACTTGAATAGATAGAATTTGAAATTCTCGTTACATCTATTAAACTCAGCAAATATGGGAATATTGGCACAAAACTCATGACTAAGTATTTTCTGGCTAATTCTGAATTGATGAAGGATTTTGTTGATCCAGTATCAATAAGTTACTTGAGAGGAGGGTTTTTTATTTTGATATATGGTAATTCGCGTCTGTCATTGGATACATGAAATTCTATTATTTGATTTTGCTCTCGAAATGACCGTTCGGAAAATTTTGTTCGTAGTTTTCAGCAATTTTCAAATTGCTCATCGGAGCACTGTGGACACTTATGGTATTCGTTATTGAAAAGTTTTTCACTTATAACGTTAGGTTTCTGATGATAGAATTGATATTGTCTATTTGGAAGATATCTTGTATTAGTCGAAGTACTCATTGGTTGAGTCCTCTGTCTAGTATGATTTGTGGATATACTTATTGGAGTTGGTTTCGGCTGTTGAGGTTTTCCGAATACTTGCGAATTTGAAAAATATTTTGGTTCCCTAAAAGTATTCCTTTGAATCGTTACAGGATTACTTATAAATTGCTTATTTGGAACAAAATTTTGCCGCCGAATAGGTACCATATGAGAATTGGAATAATTTTGATTGAATTTAGAAAATTGGAAATTATTTCTCTGACTATTATTACTCTGATTATTATTACTATTCATAAATCTTCTAGGGTTATTTGTTTGATGTGATTTTTGACAATGTTTGACATTGTCTTCTTCTATGATAAATTGAAGAGCTTGAGATAAAGAATTTGGTCTCATAGCCCTTATAATAGGCCCTAAAAGATCTCTCATACCGGCTAAAAATGTTTTCAGTGCAACAGGCACTTGTAAAAAAATCCTTTTGCTTGCTCTGAGTTCAATTTCACATTTTAAATCAATGTAGTTGCATATGGTATTTAATAATATTATTATTGTTTCATAAAATTCATGAGGCGATTCTCCATAATTTTGTCTTAGATTTACTAAATCTTGATTCAGGCAATTTTCGTCACGTTGGTCCCCGAAATTCAGTAAGAAAGCATTTTTTATATCTTTCCAATTGTTTGTAGCTCCATGAATGGCAACTACCTCTTCAGCTTTTCCTTGAAGATTGTTTAGTATACCATTCAGGATTAATAAATTTTGAAAATTATTGGGGTTCGCAACGTCAAAGTAATGTGACTCTTGAATAAATCTGTGCAATTTGTTCGGATTTCTATCGAACTCGGGAATAATACTTAAATTTTTAATGTCGAAATTAGGTGCGTTTGGCATTTTTTCGATTATTGAATTGCCAATTGAAAGTTTCTTAAATGAATTTAATAAATCTAACTCTATTTCAAACCACCGTTTTCTGTGGGAGAATCAATAGGGGAAATAGAGGAGTCTGACATAAACAATAAAAATTAAAAGGTATTTACGCTCACCACCTTGATATGATAATCCACAACTGCATGCCCTTTTCCTGGATTGGAGTTTTGTTGCACCAGTTGTAGTTAGGTCCTTTTTTCACCACAGAGAGTAAAATCTCTAAAATTTTTTCACCATGAAAAACTCAGGTACTCCGTTCGACTGCGCCACTTATATAATTCAAGGCAGTAATTGCGTTTTTGAAAACTATATTTCGTACTGAGGATGGTACAAAAGGAATCTATGGCAGAACTGATTAAAACGATACAAAACATGATATTCATAATGTCGGTACACAATTCAAATACGCGGAAAGATGCTGAATTCGCGGTTCACACGGCTTTGCAACCTCAGAAAACGAATATACAAGAAATGAAAACTCCCTACTAATCCAAGGCAACAGATTGGCCGCCATATATGGTAGGAATTGTGATCAAACGGCGGGAATTTCAAATAATATTTAAGCGGGAATTTTGAATTTACTTCCTACTTCTAGCGGACCCCACTCTAAGTGTTTTTATATTCATTTCCGATGTGAATTTAGGGCTTCTATCATAAATCATAATTGATTGCCACAAATTACATCGAATTTTAATACATTGGAGAAAAGGAAATTAAGAACAATGATGAACTTCAACAATTTATTTATTGTTCATGAATTCCCAACAAATTATGAAATATTTCTTAATACGACAGATTCATTCCATTGCAAAACATATAATCAGAAAGAATTTGAATTGTTTGTTGGGTTGTGAACTCTAAGTGGGTTGTGTTCTGAGTTTTTCATAAATCAGCATCAGCCAGACATTTTTCCTTCAGACTCTCTTATCCTTGTTGGGTATTCTTGGTATTCTTGAGGTATTGTTGACATGAAAAAAAAGGATTTATTTCTAAAACAACGATCATCATTGTCAGTAACATTGGGCAAGATTCTAGCGACAGCTTCATGATTACATTGAGTAGGCACTCTTGAGTTACAATATTACAATGGTAAAAAATGATGACTGCATAAATGATAAAATTAACAGGTCCAGTACATTAGCTGATACTAGCTTGCTCCCAAGCTGCCGCTTTAAAAATAACCATTGGAAATGAGAACACGTGAATAAAAAGCACTCTTACATACTGAAATTCTGCAAGGATAGGTTTTCGATATTTTAACAGTAGATACCACTGAAGTTTTTGACATTGTAATTGTATTCAGAATAGGTACGTGTATGATTATCACCTTATAAATCATGTGTGGCAGAACTTACCCAATCAAATTAATTATAAGAATAACTGGAATATTCTACATTCGGTCGTTAATAATTATGGATATTTCCTTGACTGTAAAAACTGCTCCCCATCGTCAGTCCTTTGAGTTTGTTGATTTTATGAGTGATGGATGAGTTAACCTGTCAGAAATGTAAAATATTATTTTGATATACGAAAATGATAATTATAAAATACTTTAAATTTCATAAAGAAAACAATGAAAAAAAACCTGGATATTTGGATTGAGTTTTACTGTTTTAAATGAAATTTGGTAGTACCTCAAGTTGACGTGTGTCGTTTGATTATTAAAATGTCATCTACCAGAGTCAAAAGGTTTGTTCGCTTGGGAGTTCTTCTGTAACCTGGGTTCCGAGAGAACCGGGTTCTAGAATTCAGAGAACTGTCACAAATTGTTCCGTCACGCGAACGGTAGGGAACAAGTGATTTCACTTATGTCAAAATGTTTCTGTCATTCTGAAATTCCCGAAACTGAAACATCAAGAAATATGCACGATAGATAACATCGAAGATATAAAATGTAAATGGTATATCATTTCATTTGATCAAGAACACGGGTTTATGGGTACAATTAATGATCTTGTTGATTGATTTTTCCTCGAAGAGGAAGAAGTGTTTTTCACTATTGGGATATGGTGAAATGGAAGATATCAGGCAGAGAAAAACAAATACCTATTGATATTTTCTTTTTGATTCTCCTGAGGATGATGATTTAACAGACCCAGATGCACCTACCAATATATCTCGATGAAAATTATGTTTCAACGTTATGTTTTGCAGGAAAGATCTGGAGAAGGATGTGAGATTTGCATCAGTCGCACAACATCACGAATGTGACTCAAGTTGAAACAAATTTTTGTTTTTTTTTTAACTAGAATAATAATATATAAATAATAAGAATAAATTTAAAATTTTACTTCATTTAGCATAAAAAAAAATCTTATTTATTTCATCATATTACAGTACAGCCAATCCACAACAGAGAAACATAAAATTAATATAGGTACTTTCATCAATAACTAGCATATTTTATTGATCTATTATTGTAAAAGATCGTTCATCGTGTTGCAAATAATATAAATTTGATCACCACATGTGTCAATTAAGTTGCACTTTTGAGGTTAAGGGCCAGTTTCATAATAAACCCCTTAAAGTCACTTTAGTAAAAGTCGGGCTTTAGTTAAAGCCGACTTTAAAAGTCCACCCGATTGTCATAATGAAATTAAATGGGACTTTACGTAAAGGCGACTTTAGGTGAAATGTTGTATGTTGGCATAACTGAAATCGTTTCATTTGACTAAAATGGACAGTTGCAGTTGTATTAACCACATCCATCTTAAAATTGAAGGAGGTTATGTTATTTTCATGTCATGTGATATGACGTTCAGGTTCAAATTTGAAATATACAACTAGAAATTTGGGGGAAAATTACCAATCCCAAACTGAATATTACAAAAAAAAATGGAATTGATGTTTGTGGCTGACAAAAAGGAGCATTTGCCTCAGATTAACATCATTAGATTTAGAAATCGAAATAGGAAAAAAAATTGAATAAACATAATCTTTGAATAAGCATTTATTTTCACCAATTGCATCAGCTTGATATAGCAAAATATATACCATAACATTCTTCGTATGATACTATAGTATCATACGATACTATAGAGCCAGGGGAAAAAACCTCAGCTGAAAAAACCTGTCTCCCCCATAAAAAAAATAAAATAAAATTGTTGTATCTGAATATTCTATATAGAGGGACATCACGACTATCGGAAGGGCTCTTCGGAGGAAGGATTTTCAACATAAAACTCCAACCTGAAAAGAAAAAAAGACCGAACAGCGCGAGAATTCAAATTATACTAAATCAAATTGATCTAAAATTTTCAACCCATTGCAAAAATGAGTTCGATATATTGTGTAGGGCTCTAATAGACATCTTGGAATTTATAAATCGAACAATTATTAATTAGGGTGTTCAACTGTTTCCTCTGATTCACCACATTCACAATTAGGACTATCAACTGAATTCCACTTGAAAAGCATGCTGTTCGTACGACATGACCTGTTCTTATTCGATTAAGAAGGGACCATATTCTCCTGGGAAGGTTAAAACCAGGAACTTTATTTCGATGGATCAGATATTTAGATCGGATTTCCAGATTCCTTGTAGATGAAGTTCGAATTCAGAAAGTTATTCGATCAAATAGGTTTATGGGATTTCAGTCTTGGAATTCTAATTTCTGGAACGTAGGAAAGTAAATAGCAAAATGACTGTTATGATTGAATTTTCAACATGTCTCCATTGACTGAATCAGCAAAAAAATTTTAATTATCACCTAATTCTTTTCAAAATTATTGATAGGAAACATGTCATTGAAATCACTTGTGTGAACTGCATGTTTACCATGAGCCGTCTGGTGTCTAATTGTAGTCTCATTTTTAAATTGGAAATCTATACTTTTCCATACTCTCATTTCGTATTCTCATTCCACTTGTGAAAGTCGATTTTGAATTTCGAAATAATAACACACAAGAACATAACTAACCAAATCGGTTGATTAATTGAACACAAAGAGTTGACAGCGAGAATAACAAAGATACTTTATGGAATAAGTTTGGTCTTAAATATAAAGCCGAATTTGGGCCTTTAAATTAAAAGTGGCTTTATGAAAGTTAAATGTGTTATGAAACCCGAAATATTGAACTTAAAGGAGCTTTACAAATTAAAGGGACTTTAAAAACTGATTATGAAACTGGCCCTAATTCCTTATTGTACCATCTACGGATCAGGAACTGTCGGAATAGGTGGGAACCGTTCGGAACTCGAAAATTTTGACGACGCGAACGACAGGGGACTTGTCATTCCGTCCGAAACGAACGGGGGTGGGAGCAAAAGTTACAGTAAATTACAGTTCGGAACTGCCAAGCGAACAAACCTAAGTCTAGTCAGTCTACCAAAAATTCTGGTGGAATCGCTAAATGTCATTCAAACCGGAAACAAGAGGCAGCCATATATGGTAGGATTCCTTAGATAGAACCATAGAGATAGTATATTATATATAATATATTATATATATTATACTATCTCTATGGTTTCACCCCCTGCTTGCAACGAGCTTCGAGCTTCGTCGTATTCGGATATGTAAGTCGGGCCTTCGTATTGTGCATAGGGGCGCGCTGTTGGTGGAGTCGTACACCAAGCTGACAAACAGACAGCTGGCTCCACCAAGGGGATACAATGAGAAGAGACGAAGATGGTCAACAGTTTTCACATCAGTTTTGAATTTGTTTAGATTTTTAATAGTTTTGAATCTTACTGGAAGGCAATTGTAGATTTTGATGGAAGTGTAAGAAAACGATGCTTTGAACATCGAAGTCCTAAATCTGGGAAGGACGAGTCTTCCAGGAAAGCGCATAGCTCGAGGGAGTACGTTGAAGTTGTTCTCTAAACACTAATTTTTCCCAGATTGGATTACCCTATGAACAAATGAAAGACCTTGGAACTTGAATTGGTTACGGATATTGAGCCATTTGAGTTCATTGATCTTATGCAAGATCCTGTCATACTTCCTAAGGCCATATATCAGTCTACAACATGAATTTTGGATCTTCTGTAGTCGGTGATGAACATTCTAAGTCAGACAAGGTCCATATATGAAATAACAATAAGGGAGATGTGATAAAACCAAACATTCACAAAGTGTCCTCCTCATACTAAAGTTCAGAAATTTTTTATTGGAATAAATCATTTTCAGATTCGAGTAGCACTTTTTCACTACTTGGTCAACCAATTCGTAAATGAATTCTCCTATCTTCAAGTGGTATCCAATTGAAGCAGAATCATTCGTGCTACACACAGGTTCAACTAGAGAGATGAATCTGTTGCATGTTAAATTTGGAAACCTACGACTTCACTGTTTATTAATATTTTTCCAAATCATTTTTGAAAGTGAGTGTTCCGTTTCATGAAGATTGCGAACGAAATTTGATTGAGAACATTTCATTTAATCATATGTTGCACTTGTGAAAATGAATAAAGGATTCTGAAATGTCGTCATTTGTGTACAATCTGATTCAAAATGAAAATTGTACATACATAATTACCTTTCATCAAACAATATTAAGATAACAATCAAATATAGATCAAATATTTGATTCCTCTATATGTATAATCGGTAAACATCAAAGCCAGAGATGATATCAGAAACTCAGGAGAGATGTATATAATTGCAAAGTCAGAGTGAAACGACTTAAACTAAATGCTGACATGAATATAAAACAAACCTTTGAAAATTTATATGTCGCAGGCGTATTGGAAAACAACCAAATCAAGTGAAAATCAGACAATATGACTGAAATTTTAAGACGTATTATAATACGCTTGACCGGCTTGACGCCTTCCTAGTCTTTTTGTTCGAAAGAATCTGTACGCAATTGTTTTTAGAATTTGACTGTATGAAATACGTCGTATTATGATACGACTGGAAGTGTATCAGGCAGATTATGGAAATCGCTTCAGAGACAAAAAAATAGATAATTTTAGATTTGGATTATTTTTTACAACATGGTCCACCCTTATGACATTTACTTGTTCATTTAATATGGGATTCAAAACATAAACATTTATTATTTCGACACTATGACTTGCTTGGTTTGCAAGAACACTTTTTGAATCCCTGTCCTTAAAATTTTGAGAATAATCTTAAAGCTTCTCTTTGGGAAATTACTTTTTTATCTGGAATATTATTATCCTCATTTCTTTGGCAATCAGTAATTTCATCTCTCGAGAACCATCTGTTTAACAGTCCATGGGTGGTGTAATGTTTTACTTTTGGATGGCAAAGATAAACTAAAGATGGTTTATTACACGTCCAACTTAGACTTATTTTATAACTAACGGTACAAAGTCGTTCACTATCATACTACAATATATACAACTCACTGCGCCGCTCCATCCTAACCTCTTGGTTGGTCATAGAGCTTACAGGCAACCCTAACATTCCTTTTCTTAAAGATCTAGTCTCTTGGGAGGTTTACAGCACCTTCCCGAAGAAGTTACCTTATCCTTATTAACAAAGTTTGTTTCGATATCAGTGGCACTTGAAGTTGCTACTGCATTAGTTTCTGTTTCACTTTACACTTCACTATCACATTCATTATTTTCATTTAAAATGTCTGTACTTTCAGTATCACTTATATCTAAATAATATTTAACATTACTTTCATCTTGTTCCATAGGTACATTGTTCCTAGCAGGTACATTGTTCCTAGCGTTTACATTATTAGACTTACTACAAGTTTTTATGGATCTTCTGTTTCTTACAAATATTCTACCATCTTCTAATTCGACTTTGAATGTCTTATTTCTTAATTCTTCCACAACAACAGCTGCCACCCACAATACTTTTGGTTTTAATTGAACATATACATTCATACCCGGACGGTATTTTTCCTATTGTATTGATTCCGACAGGTTGAATCTTACATTTTCCCCGATAATACTTTATGAAAATTCGGCGATGAGGTATTTCCTTTGGACGTAAATTCATATATTTTCTGTATATGTTCAGAAAATATCCATTATTGGGATATAACAAACGATCTTGGTGAATGATTTTTGGAGTCCTTAATATTGACGATGATCAAGTCTCCTTTATCATCTATATCGTCGATGGTGAGTTTTGTAAGTTCCTCTCGTCTGCAGGCACCAGCTAATCCAAAAATTGTTACCAACTTCATCATCAAGTAAATTTCATCAGATGCCTCACTCATGAATTTTGTTATTTCCTCTTCATTAAAAGTTTTGGCCTTTTTTGGACGAAATCCTATATTCTGTCGTTTAATGAAGGCAGTTAATTTATGGAATTTTCCAATATCCAAATCCTGTTTCAGTTTACAAACACTCTTTATCATTGAATATCGGGACCATAATGTGTTTGGTCTCCAAATTTTGGACATTTCCAAAAAATACGCCGAAAACACTTCCTCCTTCCTCGGTTGAACCTTTTTGGAATTACACCAATCAATGAATTCTGAATATTGCTTCTCATATTTTATCTTCGACTTGGCCGGTAACAAATTTAAACTCGCTTCATAAGAAGCTGCTAATATTTCTTCGGGGCAGGCCATCATCAGATCCCGAAGTATCCATTTTACCGGAGCGTACTGATTGAATTCGAGTTGATATTATTTATATTTTTCTACAAGCGTGCACTTTCATTCTCTTTCCCGCACGTATTTCAATTCTTAAAGAGTCACATTGCCAAACAGTGTGGGAAAAACCCCTGCTATTCCATTACCGCACGCAAATGCGTGTGGTAATGGATTAGCAAGGGTTTTTCTCGCACGCTTTTTCTAAAGAATAAACTAAATAATGATATATCTCTATGCCACCGACGACGTTACTATGGAAACGGCATGTGAATAAGAATTAATACATTGTCATTTATTATGAAATTGTGTTTAAATAATTTTTACCGTTCAGATCAAACAAATCACATCCTACCTTGTTCCAAGGCAAGTTAGGTACAGTATGTTGAATTATTGGTTCTGGTTGTTGTGATTTTGAGTATTTGGCACAGATAGGGCAATTCGAAATTTTTTGCTTTATATCATTATTCATACCAATCCAAAAACAGAACCTTTTGCCAATGATAAACATTTGTTCATACCTAAATGGTTGTACTGTATCCTACTATATACTTCCATTTGTAAAGTTTTCGGTACGACAATGCATTTTCTTTAAATATTAGATCATTCATAACAGTTAGATCATGTTTAAATTTGGCATACTTTTTAATTAATTCAGGTAAATTCTTATCCGTTTTTGGCCACCCTTCTAAAATGGTCTTTTTCAACAACTGAAGTTCTGTGTCAGCATCTGTGTGCTGTTGAAATATCTTCAATTTTTCTTTCGTACTATTTATTTCCGATATAATCATACAAACATGATCTGTGATGTCTCTGTCATATGCCACATTTTCTTTATCTTGAATGTAAGCACGTGACAAGGCATCAGCTATTATCAATTCTTTGCCCTTTTTATACCTTACATTAATGTCATATTTCTGAATTTGTAGAAGCATCCTCTGCAACCGAGCTGGGCATTTGTTTAGAGGTTTTTTTAAAATAAAAATGAGAGGCAAGTGATCAGTTTCGACTACAACTCTTTTTCCAAAAATAAATTGATGAAATTTATCCAAACCCACCAGAAGTTCCTTCTCTATTTGTGCATATCTGGTTTGTGTTTCAGTGAATGCCATGGATGCATGATCACATGGTAAATTATTTTGCAAAAGCACTGCCCCGAATCCACTTTTCGATGCATCCACTGAAACAGTATCTAAGTTTACATCATAATACTGTAGCACTGGTTTACTCAGTAATACTTTCTTTATTTGATCAAATGATTCCTGGTGCTCCCATACAAATTCATTTTCCTTTCGCAACAATTGTCTCAGAGGCAGTATTCTGTCTGAAAAGTTCTTTATGAATTTACTGATAGAGGTCAGAATTCCAAGAAGCCTTTGAACTCCTTCCTTATTCTCAGGTCTGGGCATCTCTTCAATTGCTTTAATCTTTGAAGTGTCTGGTCTGACACCTGAGCTACTTATCATATGTCCCATGTATTTAATTTGTGACTGTCCAAATTTGCATTTTTGCAAGTTAAATTTAACATTATTTATTTTCGCCAAGTCTAAAACTGTCTTTAATCTTTCATATGTTCCTCTTTTGTACGACACCATATTAATAAATCATCAATATATGTCTCTACCCCTCCTGTATTGAAAATTTTTCCTGAACCTTGCCTGAAACACCTCAGGGGCTGATTCAATCCCATATGGAGACGAAGAAATTTGTATCTTCCATATGGAGTTCCGAACGTACATAACTTTGTGCTCTCTTCATCTAACTGGATTTGGTAGAACCCTTGAGCCGCATCCAAAGTACTAAAGAATTTTGCATTTGCTAATTTACTTGTGATCTGTTCTAGGGTCGGAATCTTATAAAATTCTATGTTTATCGCTTGATTTAAGTCACGCTGGTCTAGACATATACGTAGTTTCCCATTTGGTTTTTTCACTAAAACGAGAGCATTTACCCAGTCTGAAGCACCTTGTACCTTTTCAATAATCTTTAATTTTTCCAATTCCTCTAAACTTCCTTTTAAATTATCGATTAAAGGCAAAGCTACTTTGCGAGTAGCATGTATAACAGGTTTAGCATTTGGTTTAATGTCTATATGATAA
>JAVSIQ010000747.1:0-14029 GCA_038502775.1 Hippodamia convergens | reverse complement strand
AGTGTTTCAGCCTGTAAAACCGAAGGTTCACTTCCGAGGGACTTGGATATCCTTGTTTTGGGTCCCCATATCCAATGTTTAAGTTTATAGAGTAATAATTATTCGATCAATTTCAAATTTGGAGTGGATATATAAGCCAAGTAGACCTTCATTTATGATATATTTTCAAATATCAATGACTTCCGCTTTCACCGGAATTGGTATCAACTTTCTTATTTCAAATAGAACACCCTGTATATTATGAGTTATTTGGTAGATCTTCGAATGCCACGTTCATTTTATGTATCATCGCCTATAGCCATCTAAAGCCGTTTCCGAGTTATACACTGTTTTGTGAAAAAAAAAATAAAATTGAGGCTTGTAGAACACTGAAAATTCAATGAAAGCGCAAAGCACAATCTCAGATCTGTTTTTTGAAATGGGTTACCGAAAAGATATTCGACGTCACTCTGTAGAGAAAATAACGTTTTGATAGATTAAGGTGAATTTTTCAGTTTTTTTTTAAATATGATTTTTATCAATTTTTACTTCATTCTTGAATGATTTCCTATCGCTTACAAAAATTAAATTACAGACACATAAGTAGGATCCTGTGTGATATTTTCACGCTATTATTTGAAGGTATTATTGATACACAATTCAAAAACATGCGTGAAAAATTCTACATAGAATAAAGTGTTAATTTTGTCGATGTATTATTCTCAAATTCTCAAATGTTTTTTCTTATAGTTTTTCTGGATACTTATTAGTAGGTGATTATAACGGTTAAAAAATATTATTGTTAAGAACTTTTTTTTCATTTTAACATAGAAAAATTATTAAGATACACAAAATAATGTAATAATTTTCAAGTGAATTCTTTCATGACTGTTTGTTCCGAAGAATCAGGATATTTCTTCCTGTAGTCTGATAATACCTGGATTAAAAATTGCTTCTGGTTTTCATCTCTCGATAAAATATTCACGTAGCCTTCACTAAACTTTGAATACATTGGGCGCATTCAGCAGAAAGAGCGGTAACAAAACTGTTGCGCTACCGATAGGTACAGGTAGCGGAAATCGGTTGACATCGGACGCATTCAGCAGAAAGAGCGGTAACAAACTGTCACAACTGTCAGCTACACAACACGTTACTTAAAAGGAGCTCAAGTCAGGTACGCTACTAAAAATGGCGACCGCTACCCAACAGGTTACATGGATAGCTCAACGTTCAGCAGAAGATCATAGAAATTTGGTAACAGTTCCGTAACAGTTGTCTCTGCTGAATGCGCCCATCGAGTCAACTTAGCTAAGATGTGCGTACAACACTGATGCAAGTCAGCCACAGTCGCGTATTTTACTTCTTTTATTATTATTGTTGTAATTTTTGATATATTTTTTCAGGATCTATATTATTGTTATGATTTTAAACATATTTTTCAGGATCTGTTGGAAATTTCCAGAGTAAAAAATATCACCAGGATCATACAGTAGAATCCGATTATAATGACATCGAGGGGAAATGAAAAATGCGTCATAATAACCGGAAGTCACATAAAGCAGAATTTCTGCAAAAATGATGGTATTTTTCTTGGATTTAGTATAAGAAAAGAACGACAAATTCAGATTTTGCTTTATTGAAAAAATAAAAAATAGCTTCTCTTACAAAAAAAAAAAAACTAAAAATAAAGAACTTTTTCATTTTTTAGAAAAATAATCTGTAATTTTAGTTTAAGTTTGTTTTTTTTTTTCGACTTGAAATAATAGCCTCTTACACCATTGTACAACTTAGAAATGGCTTCAATGGATGTCAATTTGTCCACAAAACACCAATGATCCCTTCATTGATCTGGATTATACTAAAAAGCATGTCGGCACGCGTATGTCTCATATCGTATCAAACCTCATACCATTAAAAAAGTAGGGTGGCTTGCGAAAATGATCGAGCGGTCACTATAACCGGAAAAAATTTCGAAAAAATCATGTTGTTGTATCTGAAATCATGTCATTATAAGCGAAGTCATTCAATCAGGTCCCTTTTGTAAGGAGTTTTGAATGAAACCAAACTTAAACACTGCATTTGCGTCATTATAAGCGATTGGTCAGTATAGCCGGCGTCATAATAAACGGATTCTACTGTACTTATGTGTCTGCAATTTTATTTTGTAAGCGATAGGAAATTATTCAAGATAAAGTAAAAAATTGATAAAAATCATCTTAAAAAAATATATATAGAAAATTCACCGGCACGCCTTAATATTGAGATATTATTGTTCAACTTTACGAAAATCAACTTGGACCAAGAACATTTTTTTTAACGGCCAGTCTAATATACACACACACAAGCTCATACCCGCGGCGGAGTGCTGAAGGACCTCATCAATAAACTTCCCCTTTCTCTCTCTCTCTCTCTCTCTCTGAACTGATTATTATTCAATGATTCTTCATTTTTCCATATTTTAGGCAATTCTGTATGGAATTAAATGGATTAGCTATTCGTCTTCAGGAGGAATGTCGTCCAGAAACATGTAATCAAATGACTGCAACCGAGCAATGGATATTTTTGTGTGCAGCTCATAAAACACCTAAAGAATGTGCTGCTATTGATTATACCAGACATACTTTAGATGGAGCAGCATGTCTTTTGAACAGTAATAAATATTTTCCCAGTAGGTAAGTTATCATTTTTTTATAAAGCTAATAGTAGGTCTTGACTAGGAAAAAATTGGTAAGTTTTAATGACTATTGGTTCTGCATATATGTATGCAGGCTGTCTCTAAACTCAACGACAAGTGAGTACGTAGCGATAAGCTAGATTATACCAGTGCTCTTTTTATTTTGTGTAGTCTGACTGCACTTTCATCAGAATTCAAATATAGGTTCAATCTATAGAAATAATATATTGAAAAAAGTAATAACGAAGTAATAAGTGCGATACGTTTTTCCTTATCGCTTTCATACATTTTGTATGAAGATGTTGCTTTTTCAGTATTGAGGAAGACTTACTTTGAGAAAGCCTTCACAGGCAATGCGTTCATCCCAGTCAAATTCCATGCATCATGTTGTGGTAACTGTTTAGCTCTAGCGCTAGACTCTAGAGTATGTGAAGGCAGCTGAGGCTTTGGCAGAAAAGAAATCTGACATCAAGCTTGCAAAATTTGACGCTACTGGAGAATCTGAATTATCTGTAAAAAATGGGTGTATCAGGTTTCTCAAGAAGGGAACTCCAATGGAGGCAAACAGGCAGAAGACTTGAACTCGACCTCTATCCAAAGAAATCAAGACAGCTCATCTTGTTCCTCAACAAAGAAAAATAGCACTTCCAGAAAGTCAGCGAAATAGCTCCTTCAATTGCTTAACCTTGGGCTCTACACAACTTTGAGGCAATGGGCGCATTCAGTAGAGACAACTGTTACGGAACTGTTACCAAATTTCTATGATCTTCTGCTGAACGTTAAGCTATCTATGTAACATGTTGGGTAGCGGTCGCCATTTTTAGTAGCGTACCTGACTTGCGTTCCTTTTCGGTTACAGGTTTATTTTGGTTGCAAAATTCAGAACTGTCTTAGGATCGTTCTAATTCAGCGCCGAACCGATGCGCAGTAAAATCTCGATTCTAGAACTGTTCTGATAATTATTAAACCAAAATATATTTCGGATAGTTCAAGAATCCAGATTCAAGAATTGAAGGTTAGAATCTGTTCTCACTTAACCTCTATTCAAAAATTATAAAGTTATGCATAATCTTTGCCTGTATAATTGTTAGGGTCGTTTATGCTGGTTGGTAACTTGTTCCTCAATGCCTAGACTTTTTTGGATGGATACAACAGATATCGTTTGGGTAAATAAGAAATTTTAAATAAATTATATATTTCTGAGTTACTAAGCAATGTGCCAAAGATTAAACTATTGTTTAACAAAAAGTGTTAAGAACAATATATGTAAATTCGATGTGGCTTAATGCAACAGGATCCGTATGTGCAAAGTTAAACCCTAGAAATTACGGTTGGTGTTTGGATAATTATTTGAAACCAACTGGTTTTATAGGAGATCAAACTCCTTTGAAAATTCAGGATATAATTGAAATGGAAAATTATGAGGAGGAACTCGATGAGACCGATAAATTTGAGAGTGCTAATTCAAGTTCTGATGATTCAGATCTGGAATAGAAGATATTGATTGTTTGTTTTTCATTAATATTATTTTTTGTTCTTTTGCTGTTCTGTAATAAAATTTATTAATATAATACAAGATCTTCTGACAATTTTCTTGTTATTGCATTACCCGTATTTTCGGTCCACATTTTCCACATTTCCCATAAGTAGTGTGAATATTATGTTATGATATTGCATACATTGGACTGTTATGTATTCCATTTTGTTTGAAATTCCAGAATATCGCCGTATTGTTCACAATATAAACTATGGAAGGTAGAAGGTGTAACTCGTTTAGTATACGTACTGAGCATTCGCACTGTCTTACATTCAGATACGACTGCGATGTTCGGTCCGTCATTATTACCTGGCGCGTCAACAATGCAACCTTCAAACCTCGGCAACCCCTATTAGGTCCATTTTTTTTTGCAGGCAACCCTATATCAACGTGTTCACAATAAAACGACGCTTATGCTGATATAATTTTTTTCTATTATCACACCGGTGAAATTATCTCATTTTGACATACCTTTGAAAAAATAATTAAAAATACTCTGTCCAGGATTTTTTTAGGCAACCTATTTTTTATATATTATTTAACATGTGAAGTTCATTATGAAATAGGTCCTATTGTATTATCAGCTCGGTGAAGGTCGAGGTAGGTTCGGATCTTAGACTATGATTTTTTATCAGCGAAGTCAATGTTGAAATCGCCAGCCAAGATAAGTGGAAATTTATTACCGTTTGTACCAAGTATTTTCGACCCTTCTTCAGTGTACTCCAGTAAAGTGCGACGAATAAAATGCTCTACCTCGTCCAATTTTGGATTCGGAGAAATGTAAATTGCTACCATGACTATGTGTAGGCCATAAGCATGGACAAATATCTCCAATAAATGAGCGTCTAACATTAATATCGCTAACGTCTTCAATATTTATTTCAATATTAGGAGTAATAATATTAGTAACATTATTAGTATTTTGGTAAATAGCTGCCCCACCTTTTGGAACAGTATCTCGTTTGAATTGAACAATACAATTGAAATTTGCTATTTCAATCGGATTATCACGCGTCATGCATGTTTCGGTAAGAAGTAACATATTGGTTTGTCTCGTAACTGAATCTTGTAAATCGTATTTGTGACTATGTAGACTTTGGCAATTGAAAGTCATTATTGAAATGCCATTTCTATTACTTTGATCTATCGTCTGAACACTATTTAAAGACAATCTTTTGAATTCTTGCAACAAAAATGCAGTCGATTCAGCTTGCCTTTGATTATGATAAAACTTAAATGCAGAATTATCATTTTTTGTCGTAATATACAATATTAGTCACCCGAGAGAGTGCAACATAGACGAGGTCCTGATAATGTGATTACTATATATTTTTTGGCTTTCACCTATTCTACAACTTCTGTTGATTCGAAATATCGCAATTTCGTTCCTAAAATATACCGATAAGAATATCAAATTCCGATTTTACTGAGAGCCTCTCGTCTTTTATGGCAAATTACATAGGAATGGATGTAAACAAAGGTTTGTTTTGATCCAGTCGCCATATTGTGACGTCACGACCTTTTCAGTCCATTGCTTTATAACTAGCTTCAATTGCAAAAGAGCATTCTAAGATGACGACTAAAATCTACACAGTCACTTTATTTCAGTGTAGATCGAGCATGGAAATTCAGGATTAAAAATATAAATAGCGTGGAATGCATCAACATAAAATCATCCAGGCTTTCGAAGAACTCCAATGTAGAGATAATTAATACTTCATCGAAGATCACTAAAAGCTTCTTCTCTATGAAGACTTTAAGCAATTTTTGCATTCTTAATGGCTATTCGAAATCCAGCCAAGTTCTGGCCCTTTGCTATTTTTTCCTAGTATTTAGGAACGAAAAGTATGAAGCTGAAAAAACTTTACAAATTCATAATCAATTGGTGAAACAGAAAATATTCGATGACAAACTGTGAATCATTTGAAGGTGTGGAATGCTATAATAAAATCAATAGATCACTTTTTATTTGTATTTATTAATAATATCCATTTCCTGACTCTAAATAATATACCCAATGTTGATTTTGATTGAAATTCAGTTACTTTTCGGGCAGTTCAAAAAAAGATGTACAAACTGATATATACAGGGTGAGTCTTTGACTTGTACATATACTTTAACGGGACATTCCTGGGGTCAAAAGAAACACTTTTTGTCTCTACCATTTCTTCCGATTCGACTCGGTTGGAAAGATACAGGCTGTTGAAAATCCATAAAAAAATGTAATTTTCGAATATATCTCGTGAACGATTTCATCGAATGAAATGATTTTCAGATCATAGGTTCTCATTAATGTGGCAAATCTTTTACGAATACAAAATTTAACACACATGTTTCGTTTTTTTGGTTATGACCAATATATAACATCCCATTCCATAATTATACCAGAAATTGTATGATCCCGACCCTTGGAAGTGAGTTGAATGCCATTTAATGAATATTTGGCCATTTTGGAAAACAAAAGCATTTTTCCTGAAATCTCGTGAAATGCGCACTTTTCGAGTAATTAATGATTTAAAAAAATGTTTATTAGCGAAGTTAAAAGAATTGGTTACTTTAGCTGAAGAAAATTATGTTCAGAAGATTCGCAGAATTAAATTTCTGCTACATTTTCTCGAAGGTTCAGGTGGTAGATCTAATGCTCGGAAAAATTTAAGTGTCATATTTCCAGGGGTGGCATAGCTCATTATGAAAGTTTAAGATGTCTATTTTTTTTTATCTAGGCTGAATCAGAAAAAATGCGTTACGAAAAAAGTATTTTTTTTACCTCAACAATCTATGGTTTGAATATATGTACAAGTCAAAGACTCACCCTGTATATTCATTGTTTTTTATTTCAGAAAAAATAACCTCGTTTAACGTGTCTTCGAAGGTATAATCATGTGGAGAAGGTTTCTTTCCACTGCTCACTCCTGGCTGTAATGATTTGTCTTGCCTTCTTTTTTCTCCAAAATTCATCTGACAGTTCTAGGTGAAATCTGAAATTGTGACTCATTTATTTATCAGAAAAAACCTCGAAAAGGTGAATGATTGTTACCTGAATAACTAGCAAAACGCTATTAATACTGTCAGAAATACCTGCTGAATTGTTGAAAAACTCGCAGTACCGACGATGAACTGCCCCACGTTCTCTTGAAATTAGGCGAGGCGAGAGGTATCTTGATGAATTCCAGCCATTTTCGGTAAGACTGAAGAAATCTAATTTCATCCAATCTAAAACTAGTGTGTCGATTAATCAAGAATCCGAAATTGACTATACTCTGTTCAAACTCAAGCGAGAGCAATAAATACTAACAGAATCGTCTGGTTTGCACACAATAAAGCTCGTATTGGTCAAACGGTCATAACAACGCTCCCTTCGACCGCCCTAAAAGATTGCCAGGGTCGTACTCGGAACTATGCTCGAGATTGCGGCAAGGTAATTCCAGGAAACACCAGAGTTTTAGAGATTTGGGTCGGAATCTTGCAAGATTCCGACAAAGTAATTCCGGGAAACACCAGATTTGGGTCCTTTCCATTCAATTAAAACTGAACGATTGTATGAAATCTCCTCGATTCGACTCTGGACGGGAAGTAACTATCCGAAGCCCTCCTACCGCTGCGCGAACCTCGTTTTATTGCTCTCGCTTAGGTTTGAACAGAGTATAGACACCATAGGCATCTGAAAAAAATCAGCCCTGTTGTGCTGCTTAGGTTTTTATCAGTTATTATATATTATGGTTAGATATTATCCGAATTTTCAAAGTATCAACTTTGACTGCAACATCTTCATACTTAACTTTTGCCAAAGAAACCGTTCATCGGTTGTTCTGGATATTTCCTGAAATATAACTTCAATAGAATGACTAAGAGAAAATTTCAGTTCTTTATCTGTGTAAGGAGTTCTTTGTCAGTTTCTGGATCTCCGATTGATCCATAATTAGTTTTCAACAGAACATGAATAACTTTTAAGTGAAAAGAACATAATGCAAATAAAACTTATTACAATTGGTTGTAATAAGTTTCATGAGATCCCTTAGGAAGTTTTTTTGTAGGAACTGCATTTCTTTCAGCCTCTGACATGGTCTTTGTTATCACGACGTTTACATCCATAAATACAACAATAAACTGTAGAAAATGTAAATACATGAACAATCACTGTGAAATCAGTACAATCGCAAACTAAGCTACACTAAGCGAGATTTTGAAATTATTAGGCATTTCCAGCTGACGCAAATAGATAGCAGTGATTTTGTCAGATTTTTGTGTATTTTTGTACTCTATCCTGTGTGACTTGTGACTTGAGGATTTCGCCCAAAAAAAGGTTGCTTTAACACTTTAACTGGATTCTACAGTTTGACATAAAAAATCGTTGTGTCAAAATCAGCAGACTGGAAATGCCTAATTGTTGCTAGGTGGTTTCGAGATTAAGTTGAATCGCCTATAGGTTATATAGACCAGATTTACCCAAACTTGAAATTGTCATAAGTTAGTGTTTTTCATCAACACCAACCTAAATTCTGGAACTCAAAAGTTACTGATGGGATATTACCAACATATTTTCGGGATTCCACAGCCGCCCGAGATGCCAATCAATCTGAAACGGACTACTATACAGGGTCTTTCACGAGGAACCTCACCCATATTTATACGGGAAACTACTGAACGTATTTTCATGAAATTCAGCACTTATAAGTATTTCACGATGCTGATAAAATCTAAAATATTTTCAAGGCATGAGCACCTCCGGTTTTTCCGGAAATGACGTCAACTTCCGTTTTTCAAATTAGAACACCATTTTTTATTGCAGAAATAGATTCCTTAGAAAATTTCAAGTTATTTTGATGTAACATTTTTCAGTTTTGGTTGGAAAATTCTCTCTGAGCGGGAAAATTCGAAAAAAAAATCGAAAATAGAGCTCCGCTGAAACAAGAATAACTTCGAGGTTTTTGGGTGGAAAATTTTCATTTTTGGGATTTTTCAAGATGTAAGATTGATGTATCCACTTTAAAAATCGAAATCGCGATTCATGATACAGGGGGTGAAAAAATCGCTTTCAAAGTTAGGGATGACAAAATCGTGAAAAATCAATTTTTTCAAATTAGAACCCCATTTTTTTATGGCAGATATTGAATCTACGTTAAAAAATAATGTGAGTGTATGCATCACACCCTTGCCCTAAAATAGATATTTTCTGAGTTATTCACAAAAAACTGTTTTTCGTCTTGAATTTTCAGCTATTTCTTTTCCCTTCACGCCAAAAAGATGAAATTTTCAGGAACTGTTATTTGAACCATGCTGTAGATTTTTCACCCCTTCTTGAAACCGACTTCAAGTTACTATTAGGAGAACCATGGCAAACTCTCGCAGTTATAACTAGAGAAGATGCTCAAAGTTTTGACCGTTAATTTCTAGACATTTATTTATACGTCTCAGGAATGATTCGTGCGTTGCTCTTCTTATTTCATCGGGAGAAAGAGATCTGCAAAAGTGTTTAAAAACCAAATTGAGTTTCAAAACTATGAATCTAAAAATCTAAACAAACCTGAACTCATTTCTGACTCGTTCTATGCAGTCCTCTTTATCAGTCAGGGGAGTTGAGTAGACAATATTTTTTATCCTACCCCAAACATAATAGTCTAAAGGAGTTAAATCGGGAGAACGTGGTGGCCAAAGATGTGGACCATTGTTCGCCAACCATTGATTTTCAAATAGCCTGTAGAGGATATTTGACACATTGAGTGAATTGTGTGGAGGCGCGCCATCTTGTTGATACCATAAGTCATTATGGTTCTGTACTAGCGGCTCAATTATTTGAGTCAATATGTCAGAATATCTATCTCCTAAGGGAGAACATTCTTTAAATAATGCAAACATGTGTAGTGTTCTATATTACCAGTTAAAGTCCCATCATAAATGTGAACATCGAGAATTGCATTATTTTTGATGGCGCAAAAAACATTGAAACTCCAGGTCTCTTGAAAGTTCCATTGTCTGAAGTGGTGATTGTTCTCTTCATCCCAATAATGACTGTTATGCCTATTGAAAGAACCATTCTTTGTGAATTTAGATTCATCTGTCCAAATTATAGAGTCCAAAAAGTTTTCATTCTCTTGAAATCGAATCATCATAGCTTCGCAAAACTCTGTTCTCCTGACGAAATAAGTTTCCTTCAAATGCTGTGCCCTATTGAATTTATATGGGTGAATTTTATGTTTTTTTTAATATTCTCCAAACACTCGATTGAGATAATCCCAGATCAATCTCGGCATCTTTGAGAGAATTTTGAGGATTCACACGAAAATATGCAAGAACTGTAATTTCGTTGTTCTCATCTTCTACTACACTTTTTTCTCTGTGTATAGTTTTCTTAACGAAAGATCCGACATTTCTCAAGTTTATCATGGTTCTGTTAATGGTAATCTTTTTGGCGTGAAGGGAAAAGAAATAGCTGAAAATTCAAGACGAAAAACAGTTTTTTGTGAATAACTCAGAAAATATCCACTTTAGGGCAAGGGTGTGATGTATACACTCACATTATTTTTCAACGTAGATTCAATATCTGCCATAAAAAAATGGGGTTCTAATTTGAAAAAATTGATTTTTCACGATTTTGTCACCCCTAACTTTGAAAGCGATTTGTTCACCCCCTGTATCATGAATCGCGATTTCGATTTTTAGTGTGTATACATCAATCTTACATCTTGAAAAATCCCAAAAATGAAAATTTTCCATCGAAAAACCTCGAAGTTATTCTTGTTTCAGCGGAGCTCTATTTTCGATTTTTTTTTCGAATTTTCCCGCTCAGAGAGAATTTTCCAACCAAAACTGAAAAATGTTACATCAAAATAACTTGAAATTTTCTAAGGAATCTATTTCTGCAATAAAAAAATGGTGTTCTAATTTGAAAAACGGAAGTTGACGTCATTTCCGGAAAAACCGGAAGTGCTCATGCCTTGAAAATATTTTAGATTTCATCAGCATCGTGAAATACTTATAAGTGCTGAATTTCATGAAAATACGTTCAGTAGTTTCCCGTATAAATATGGGTGAGGTTCCTCGTGAAAGACCCTGTATACCTATTTATGTAGGTTCAAGTTGTATTTGCAATTTGCCTTCAAAACGGGTAATTACACATAGGAATCTGTGGTTATGATAATTACTGATAAACCATATCATGACCTTAGATCCGAATCCGAATATAACAACAGTGTCATATTCATGTAATTGAAACGAGACCAAATTGTATTGGGTATAAATACACATGAGATGTTTTGCTGGCGCTAAATTTCATCCCCTAATTCAAAATATAGAGGGTGAATTACTGGAAATTCTGAAATATCTTTTTCATCATTCATTTCAAGCAGTCCTTCCTATATATCAATTTTCAGATCTCAAGCATCAAAATTCAGTACAATACAAATCTCACGAAATTTTACATCATGTGGTTTGAAGGGTTGGAGGGCGAACTTTCAAGTTTTCCCATTGTTTGTGTACTGATACTAACTCACAAATGGAGGACAATTGACAAGCCATTCCATTAAGACATTCCATGAAAGTGCGCCATTCATTTACACGAGGACAATTCTGCCGTGTTAATGGAAAAGGGCGTATCTGCAAAAAAACACTTTGAGATATTTGACTTTAAAGACTTTCATTTATGCCATCAACAATTTTAATTCAATTAAAATTGTCTTTAAAGCCAAATATCTCAAAAGTTCTTTTTGGCAGATACGCCCTTTTCAATTAACACGGCAGAATTATTAACAAACCATTCCAATGGGAAGTGGCAAATTCGCGTCATTCATGTAGACAGTTTCTATCAGAATATAATGAGAAGGTATTTTTTTGAGAAAGTGAGGAAAGTTGTTTGGCGTTCGATAGACACAAATCAGAACGTTCATTTAAAAACCTATCTATTTTCTCGCTCAGAGAGGGAATAGGATGTTTTCGGGGAATACACAATTTTTAAAAGAAGATAGATTAGACCTGGATGTCCGGGAGATCTACTTTGGGTCAATAAAGAGACAAATACATATCGAGATAATTAGAAGTAGAGTATCTTGAGGAGTATAGGCTATGTATGAGAATGTCTCTGGAAATGGTGCAAACTCTACTTGGACCTACTATACGAAAATTTAACAATGAATCATATTATCTGCAGGAATTATTTTCGATATTTTGAGCCTGAATCATTTTCTTCTGATTGAAATATATTACAGGAGGATTCTACATTTTCATAAAAATTCTCTTTCAGTCTATGGAACAATTTTTTTGAATGATAGAAGGAAGAGCCCCTGCTTAAACCTTAAAAAAAATTGTTGCCAAACAATGAAGCAGGAAATAACAATTCGACTTATTCAACTTTGTAACGTTTCCGTATCTATATCAGACTCCTTCATCAGACAAATTCGTATTGTGTACATAGTTTTTTGACTTTTGTTTATCATTCAAAGGTTTAATTTTTGTTAGTATAGATCTTAAATCATTTTATGATTTTAGAACAGTTCAGAAAAATTAAAAGAATTGGTTTCAAATTCAACATACGAACAGTATTCAAATCGCAAAATGATTTCATGATAAAAACTCAACTTTTCAATGAGAAACAATAGTCCACAAATTTTTTCTTATAATATTTTCTGTATTTGTAAACTTACACAGGAGAAACATGAAGTATTTTGAAGATATCAACATGAAAATAGAGATATTGGTAAATAGGGCTGCCAGTCCTCCCGATTTCTCATACTCTCTCCTGCTTTAAAACTGAGCCAAAAACCTCCCGATTTTTCGGAAATCCGCTAGGTAATCCCGAATTTACATTGATTAAATTAATAAATATGAATATGCTAACGAACCAAACAAGAAGTTTTCAGTCAATCGGTCATTTCGATTTCGCCCAATCGTCACTATCTCAAATGTCGGTATCTTTACGAGCACCATCTGTTATATGGCTATATATATAAAGAACACGAATTATAACGGGATGTGTGGAAATGAAAGGGCTAAATATTTGTTTCCTTCATTTATTCTTCATTAACGTTTTGGACCATCACTGGTCCTTCTTCAGGATTCTATAATGATTACAGGAAGTTATAATTCTAATCATTATTAAGAGGATCATGTGTCTTACCGAATAGTTGAGGTAGAATTTAAACTGTATCTTCAAAGTTATTATGTTTTCAGGAAAAAATAATTTTAAACTAATAAATCCTTGTGATAAATCCGTGTTCAACTTATAAGTGGAGTTACCTTTACCGTGTATTGAGTGACAATTGGTTACTTCAATCTGCCCACCTAGCCGAGTACCCGAAATAATTTAATCATATATATATATATATATATATATATATAATAAACTTTATACTTTCTTGGGAATTCAGCAAAATCAGAGACTACTCTTTTTCTTTAAGCTCAAGCTTCCGATATTTATTTATATATCATCATCAGGAGCACTACAAAACGTGGATCATAAAAATCAGGAATACAATGAAAAACTGAATACTTACAGATTTGAGATTTTCGACAATGATGTTAAGCGAATGAAATAATAATAAGTATTCCATTTATGGAATATTCATCAAAATTGGTTCTATTTAAAAGTTCGAAAATTTCAATTTGACATACGTTTCAACTTTCAATCACAATAATAGCCTTCGTCTACTATGGTTCAAGGGACATGTTGCATCATTCTAGCTCTATTGTTGGTCATTTCTAATAAGTTTGAGTAGATGATACTCAGTTTGTCGATGTCTTTCTTCGAATTCATGAAGTTGGGTTCATTATTGATATGTACCATTTCCAGAAATTTTCTTGTCAATGGTTTAGATTCATGTTCCAAAATTTCGACCCCGTTATAATTC
>JAVSIQ010000746.1:0-34526 GCA_038502775.1 Hippodamia convergens | reverse complement strand
TGTGAATGCATTTTAGAATTCCGCATTTTTATTTAACATATCTTATACAAATGCATTTGTACTTGAATCGATTAATTATATTTTATTATTATTATGATACCTTACCGCCTGAATGAAAGTTTTTACATACGCATTTATATTTATCGGTATCTTGTATCGTAGAAACTGTTGTATAATGATTTTAGGTCAATTCTTTTGGGATACTTCTGACGAGAGAAGCTTTTCAAAGTTGAAAATGAAAATTTTCTACGATCAACAATGGCCCAAGATAGATTATCTGATCTAGCCATTTTACCATTGAACATGAGATAGTCAATAATCTCGATATATCTCAAACAATTCATGACTTTTGCGAGATGAAGGAGAGAAGGAAGAAATTTATTTGAGTTCAAACATTCTAGTCTGATGGTTCTAGTTCACTTTTATACATGCGATGGCCGGTATATATGTTTCTTTTTGTTATTTTTTATTTAATATATTTTTTGTATAATACATATTTATAGTTATATTTTTTTTCGTTTCTGAATTTTTTTGGCCCTTGATCAAATTGTGAAAGAGTTTGTTATGAGTCCCAAACTCAATACATCACAGCAAGTTGGCAAAACATAATTTTCTCGGGCGGCAAAATTTTATTTTGCCGGGGCGGCAAAATGTCTGGCGGCGGCCCTGTGTAAATCGCACAGTAGATCATCCTATTAAGGATGCTGATCATTAAATCGTAGCTATTGCTGTTTAAGTTGCTCAGCAGTCCCATGAGTGTGGGGTTATTGTTGAGGAGTATACTGACCTTGTGATTTTGATTGCTCTAGCCCCTATGTTCACCAAAATTTTTTACTAAAGCCAAGCAAGAAGATAAATTTTCTCTTCTTCCTTGCACTACAAGTTTGTCTCTGTTTCGAAAACCAACATATTTTTCCCTCATGTTTTTATTGTCTTGGTGAAGGATAATTGAAATTTCTAATAACTAATAATACAACCTATTGCTAAGGACAATAAATTACATACGTCCTTAGCAAGAGTTGGAGGCACAGAGGCAAGATTAAATGAGGTTTTGGTAACAATTTTTCAAACATCTCGTACCACAATACATTTTATTGCTCGAAATTATTTTTATAAAGAGCTGCCATGCATTTTTTCCCTGCCTTGTCGACCTTATCAGCAGAAGCATTAGATTTTCTAAACAATTCTACAGCTTTCAGCAATTTTGTGTTGATTTCAGACGTCTTTAGAAATTTCATTTTTCCTTTATCCAAAGAGATGATGTAGAGTCGTAGCCATTGAATGCATGAAGGAATAATATGTTGTTTTTCGAAACAGATCAAAACTTGTGATGCAGAGGAGAAAAGACAACATCGTCTTGCTTGCTTTTTCCAGGCCTAGTAAAAACTAGTTGTTAAACATAGAGGCTAGAACAATCAAAATTATAAGAAGCTCACTGTCCTCCCCGACATTATTCAAGTACCTATGAGACTGGCGAGAAAATTAATAGCTAGGATGAAATGATCAGCATCCTCAGCAGGATGAGCTATTTCGCGATATAACATTGTGGTTTGGAGGAATGGGCTTACGTTTTCATTACAATATGATGGTCTACAACTCTTATTCTATGACTTTTCGTTCTAAATTTCGTAGTTTCATGGTTATCTCACGTTTTATAGTAAAAAATCTGTTTTTTGAAAAGTGCGAAAATTTGTCATATTCGGACATATGATTTCTTAAAACTACTTGTTCGAAATATAATGTCGTGATACTTTCTAGAAGCAGAATTTGATGCTTAACACTTTTGAATATCATAATGTTTTTGATAAAAAGCTCAGTTCAGGAGTTATACGAGAAAAACCTGAAATATTCCGATAATTTCGAGGTTTTTTGAACGTCACGAACATACGCTGAACTGGGAAATTGGGGCAAAGCTCAAATTACTCTCATTAGAAGTCTGAAAGAATGATTAGAATAGTTTCCCGAACTCCATCAATTATTTCCAGGCACACCATTTTTTTAAGCTAATTTGCTTGGCAAATAATTTCATTACTGACATATCCTGAGATTTTTGTTCATCGGCAATATTCAAAATGCCAAACTCAATGTATGAGGGTTCAAAAATACGACGAAATAAGGTAAGCCAAATATTGCCACCCTAAGGTATTTCGATTTTTTTCTTCAACAGTTTCAGCTGGATCAACCTGTAACTAAGGGAAAGTATTCTACTACATGTTTTCTACACAGGCAAGTATACCGAATATTTTTTATTTCAGTTTAATTTTTTGTAGAGGTGGTTTTTTAAAGAATATTGTGAAATGGCAATATTAGGAACATACGTCCCAAATATTGTCATGTAGTGTCAATATTGGGACCGTGGTTATAAACACTGTAATAATACATAATGAATAACAAATCTTTTATCTCATTATAAAACTTTAATTTCAAATCAATTTTTCTGTTCGTGTTGCATGAGAAGCACAACCAATATTCAGTCACAAGAGACGATTTCCTAGTTTCAGATTCTTCTTCCAAAATTTTGTTGTGTGAATAAGATATTATCAATTTGAGTGCATGGGCGCCCACAGGGGGGTCAGGGGGGGCCGTGCCCCCTCCCTGAGAATTTGATCCTCCCTTTCATTTTTCGCACGACACCCTCAATATAGTTTGTTTAATCCTGAGAGCGAGAAAAAAGTGTTGGATTCACAACAATTTTCCGGATTCCAATGGACTTACTATGTAATCGGCAGAGGTATTTAATGAATTAATAACTTCCTGAGGCGTGTAGAGCACCTTTTAGATGAATAAAAATCATGGAAAATTTTCGTTGACGATGAATTTTCAATTCTATGATTTTTGTTTATCCCAAAAGCGCCCACGCACCCCTAAAGAAGTTATATCATATCATAAAAGTACCCATGCAATTCGCATTCTCCTCAATTGTTATCAGATGATCGTTTTTATGGACGGTTGTGTTTATTGGGCGGCATCTTTGATGCGGAGTTCTTCAAGGGGCAAGTGCAGCTACTCATATTTCAATAATTATTGTCCATTCTGCAATCAGGATATTTTTTTTCTGAGAAGATATAGTCTTTTCATTTGCATTCCATTCTAGAGAAAAAGTATTTGAATTCGAAACCCGTTGAGACTGTATTCAGGGAGTATTTTTAGTGTCTTCTCCTCAAATTGTGTTATTGAAGGTAAGTTCTATAATTATTCAAGTAGCTGATTTTTTCGTAAGGTGCCTCTCGTTTGTTATATTCTACTTTTTGGTTTTAATATACATATTTTAATACATAATGATGGTCAGAACATTATAACACAATTTCTTTTTCCTAATTCAAAATATTAGGGCCATAAAATGAACTCATCAATGGAACGTTTCAACTGTTATATTTTAGTTTATTCATCAGAAGTGTGAGAGAACAGAAACGTGGTAGTCTTCGGGAACTGCCGATAGAAATGAAAACTAAATAACTTGTGAACTGTATAGTGGAGCATCGAACTATTAGATTATTATTTCCGAATAATTTTTAATTTGTAAGGAATTATTAACCAATTTGTAGACCAAAAATAATTGGAAAATAATAAACGAACAGTTCGAAGATAAGTACAGTTTACATGTTACTTAGATTTCATCACTTCTATCGGCATTCCCGAACGACTCCCCTTTTTTTGTTGAGGGTCACTTTGACCTATGTTTATATTTTTATGATAAATTCACCTCTGGAAAATATGGATATTCGAAAATTTTTCAAAAGGAAATCAACTCCTTCAAAAAAATTTAGCTTCGTACACAAATGTAGACAGAGAAACAATACAAGAAGAAATAAACGAACCGGACCGTGCAACAACTGCGTATGAATTCTGTTAGACTAACAGATATGCCATGCCCACCCTGTGGTATTACTATTCAGTATTCTGTTTTCAGAATTAAAAGTATTTGTATGTGTTGTTTTCCTTTTATTCATAATTTGTTAATTTTGATAATTATTTTGTTGTTTTCATTTCTGGAGAAGTTTTGTATCATTTCAGATAATATTTTAGTTTCTTGTTTCAAAAATCATTGCTTGATTCATTTAATGGTTCATTATTATTCATATATGATTCATATGAATATCGTTTTATCGAGCGTATATGTATATTTGTTTCTATTTCGTTATTACTCGTCTTTATTCATTGGCAATTAAAATATTTATTTTATTCCTTTCTCCATATTATTTATATTTTATTTTCCTTATTTTCCTGTTAATATTTTTTCATGGAATGATATTTGTTTCGAAAACAATTGCCGTTTTATTTTATACACATAACCTTAAGTTGTTGACGTTAAAAAAAATGTTGAAGTAGAAAATTTTATATCAATTTTACTTTGACCCCTTCCACTTGAGAACAAATTCTTCAGGCGGCTCTGCATAAATATTAAAAAAAAATAGAAAAAAAGGAAGCACTGATGTCGCCTGAGCCTCATCGTTTTTCGAAAATTTTTATTTTGCCCTCCCTGAGAAAAAATCCTGCGGGCGCCCATGTTTGAGTGTGCTGATCACATATATTTATTTATAAGCATAAGGTTATTCACATAAATATGTAAAAACTTATGTTCTAGATATTGATATGGCAATATTTGGTCCATATATGGATGGCAATAATAGGCACCCGTGAATCCACTGAGGAACTGTCGATTCCAAGGAACACCATTATATTAAATCTCGATTCTGGCAGACTGCGCACTTCTATATTGCGTTGAATTAGTTGATCTCAACATGTTGAATAATTTAGTGTGGATATCGGCCGCCAGAGTACTGACTTCAGGATTTTGGAACGGATGGCAGTAGTGGGAGCGTGGCCGTATTTGACTTAGGTACCTTACTTTGGAAAAAGATAGGTATTGCCCCAGCAGGGCGCTTCGTTTGGCTCGTCGACTTTCTATAATAAATACACTAAAAATGAAGCTTGGATCAAGGACGGTTTTAACGATTGAAAACCAATATTTAAGTATAAAATATATATTGCGCAAATTTCTTTAGGTTTTTGACAAGTATAGGAGGGGATTTCTTCCCCCCCCCCCTGATTCTTCTTTTCGCTACAGAGTATGTTGAAAATTGATGGATCGGAAGTCAGTTATATCGGATTTTTGGGGTGCTTTTGACCATGTTCTCCGGAGACACCTTCTTCATAAGCTTCAGCATATTGTTATCCGAGATGGACTGCTTCGGAAGATTTCCTCATTTTTGTATGAGGAAAAAGCTCTGTACTTGATCACTCATTATTTTTGACCTACATTTTAGACATTGCATCCTGTATCAGATCCTTCGGCTTTCGGCTCCTTTTTCGCGGACGGATCTCCGCTTCGGAATCATCTAGGGCGTAAAAGTATACCAATATAGTGATCTTGGAGTGCTGGTGAATTCGAACTCATCGAGGAGTAACCAATAAGGTGAAGAAAGCGAATTTATAGATTTCGATACCGCTACCTAGCATAAATTGAAAGCGCTCTCAACGGATCCAGAACTTGTTGAGTTTATAGCGTATGTGCCACCGAACGATTCCGCAACCGGCAGCAGTTGCACAACTGTTACGTTCGGTGAATGCGCAAAAAGCCTCTCAAAGACCCGATCTATTAGCACACATTAATAATCTCAGCGTGCTGCCCAATGATATGAAAGAGGGTGTGGTCCATATGGCGCGAATTCGTTTTCAAAACGCTCAACTTGGAATACGCAACATAATATCGGATGATATGATAATATCATATATAAACGTTTTGATATGACACATATCATGTACCTATATTCGTCCAAAAAAATTGATAAATTCGAAATTTACATTGATGGATATGTCTATGAATGATGTTATTTTCATTTTATTTCTCATTTAATTTGAAAGAATACTACCGATTTTATTCTACTACATATGGATTTAATTGAAAAATCATAAGTAAAATTTGACTTTAAACATAATTTTATTCTTGAAAACTCTATCATCTTAACGAGATTTTAAATAACAAATTCTTTTAAATTGTTATGGATATATATAGAACATGTCAATGAGAATCCTCCTGATTTTGTATATATCATGAAAGGAGGAATAAGGTTCTTGTCATTATGTTTGTTCAGAAACTAGAGTAGAAAGCCAAACACAATAATATTTTGAAATCCTTCAATGAGAGAGTTCAACCAACTAAAATACAGAAAATGAAGCTTTAATTGAATTCTTGAAGGACATACTCCCTGAATATGGATACCGACTGCCTCCAACTTTTCTCTTGCGTTTCTCACACTTTTGTATATTGAAATTAAGAATTGTGGTATCTTCATAGGTTGTGCAAAAATATATTACCTCTATAATTACTTCTATTGCAATTGTCATATACAATTGTATATCCGCTTGTTGAATTATAACCCCTCACAATAGCATAATCCACTTCTCTGTTTTCTTGGCTTCTCCAAGCCTTAAACTCCTAAAATGAATATTATTTTCTTCGACCAATATATTATGAACTGTTTTCAAATGAATTTCACAATTTTTGTAACTGAAGAACTTGTCTCTATTATCATCAGCAGGACAAAGAAAACACAATATATTTTATTTTGATTCTTGTCCATTTGGATGTCCTCATTGTGGATTTTCCTATTCTCTACTGAAACACTGCTGAACTCCTTTTGGCAAATTCCACATATCAGAAAATTTGATCTGCAAAAAATTTCAGCATATACTGAAAACTCATATGAACTATATACATAATTAATATTTGAATACACACAAACACTACTATCAGGTACTTACATCACAATCGATGCCATATCTCACAATAATTTCGAATGGCTTGCTATCATTCACTGAAAATAATTAGTAAAATAAAGGAAACTAGCAATAAAAATTGTTTTTTCAGAAGTCTCGTTGAAAATTTGCAATGAAATTCCTCAAAAATTCACAGCAAAGTTCTCAGTAACAAGGTTGTATCAAAATGATGAGAAGTGAGAAGAGAAGGGCGAAGAGCGCCAAAATCCAGTTGACCGTTGACGTTCGAACCGAACAAACGCATTCCGGCGATTTCACACGAATGCTCGTACTTCTGATTGGACGGCACGCTGAGATTATTAATGTATGCTCGATCTAGTAGGCTGCACAAGTCGTACATGCGTATTCGTCCAACTCTCGAGTTCGCGAACAGTTTGTTATGCGGTTCTGGTTCTGAGACAGTAATCTATCTCTTGGAGGCCGTTCGGCGGAGAGCAACTCGGGTTCCCTTCGATCGTGTTCACCCTTCACCCCTGTTACGACAACCATTTTCGCCTGACACTTGAGACAATCATAGGGCACGTCATGGCAACGCAAATTCTACCGAACACCCTTTTTCCCTGGCTCACGTCTTAGGGGGCACTAGTTCATGTTAAAAAGAGATATATTTGGAACCACCTGCCGAATAGACATTTTCACCACTGGAATCAGTTGCCGGATGAGGTAGTCATGTCTGGGAGTTTGAAATTTGAAAATATTCAAAGGTAGAATGGAAATGTTTTTTGCGAGATTGATCATTACTGTTTTTAAG
The DNA here is from genome assembly GCA_038502775.1 of Hippodamia convergens. Lineage (NCBI taxonomy): Eukaryota > Metazoa > Arthropoda > Insecta > Coleoptera > Coccinellidae > Hippodamia > Hippodamia convergens. The sequence goes on along the minus strand of JAVSIQ010000746.1, from coordinate 26,995 downwards.
TTGTTGACGCAACTAATGCTTCAATTCCTAGCAACTTAATCGAGATTTCAACCCTACTGTGAAACCGCAAGTGGGCAGAAGTTGGTGCTCCACCATTCACTTTTCTTAATTTCATTCTTCTTTTCCATCAATTCATTTTGTTTTCATTTTCACGGTGCTTCGTTTTACAGCTCTAGTCGTGCCAGTTGCTAATTTTATTTTCCTCTGTGTAATGAGCTGAGTGGCGGCTTGTCCTATGAGGCAGTGCGTCACCAAATAAATTATGTAAATTACACGTTACACGTACTACTTCAATTTATCGAATATTTTATTAATCCATTTCATCTCCCTTCAATTATTCTTCCGTCTCAATTTTCCCATCATACAGTACGACACCGGGTCTCTGTTCCATATGGCCGTTCGAGCTAAATCCCCCTATTATGTTATATTCATCTCACTTCCCCTTTAAGATGTAAATGGTCCGAAGCATGTCCAACGCTTCCTTCCTTGTCTAGCGCGTTATCTGCATTCACGCAAACGTCGTGCACTTTAGCGTTAGGCGTTATTAACGGTACGACGCATGCGTATTTCGATTTTGAGAATAGCGGGCGCTATTAACGATAACGGATCACCTTATTTACGGAGGTTTAACGGAGCAAGTTATCGTCATTTACGTTATTTTTCAGCCTTGCGCTGTAGAACTTTCGTCAACAAAATAAGAGCGCGAAATCCAAATCAAATCGTTTTTCGTACTTATAACAGAAGTACCTACTGACAAAAATTGCTCAACTCAGGAGGCAAGAATTGATATTAAGTTGATATTTTAATTTAATATTAAATCTGCAATCAAATGAAAAATTTAGCGCGGTTTCACACGGTCAGGGTGTATGTCCGTCCGAGTTTCCGCCCGTCAACCGAAAAGTAGAAATACGCAGTTTAGCATAGATTCTTTCACACTTTCCGGACACGGGTGAATCGCCGTCCGGCATATAAAACGCCCGGATGTTCCCGCTAGAACTCACGGAGCCCGGACGGGCAATCGCCCGGACTATGCCCTAGCGAACCACAGTGTGCCATGAGTGCGTTTACACGATCCGGAGGTTTAGTCGTCCGATGGGTCCATACTTGTTCGCAAGCCGTCGAGTGAAAATTGTGCATCTACTCTGCAGTGTTTTTTCGAACATTTGGCCATGTCGAAAGAAATAGATTTCGAAATCCTGATAACTCTAGTTCAGGAGAAACACGAAATCTGGGACAAATGATCGGAGGATTACAAAAATCTAAATTAAAAAACTGATCCGTGGAGAAATATTTGTGCCCAGTTGAGGGAAAATTTTGTAAATTTGAGTGCAAAGGGTGAACCCAAATTTGACAATTTCGTTGTTTTAATAAAGCGATCAAAATATGTTTGCGTCTACTGTCCATCGAAATCAGAGGCAAACTGAAGTACCTACTCGTACCAAGCACCTAGTAATCCGGATTTTTGCAGTCGTCCGTGTGAAGAGAGCTTCCGGCTGCTGCCGGACGGGCGATTACACGGACGGACAAACACCCTGACCGTGTGAAACCGCGCTTACGACGGCGGATGCGGCTTCTAAGATAAATTTGGAGCATTCCTTCACTCTCGGCAAACTGCAATTATTCGGCACCTGCACTATTCGGAAAGCGAGAAATAGGTTTGTTGTGATTTGATGGGACCGCGTTTGCTAGGTCTCGTGTTTCTTCGTTCCTGTGATCGTGTGATTTTTTTTCGAAGAGCTTTTTCATTTTGTTGATCGACTTGATTTGTTACCAGATTCACAATGGAAACGTGGAGGGGATTTGAAATAGCAGATAAAAGGCAAGTGGGACAATGGTTTTCATTATAATTTTTTTTGTTATCTAGATTTTATTTCGATTCGAATACCAGTTAGGTTTTATAACATTGAAAGAGCATATTTCATCAATCTGCGGAATATTTCAAAATTCTCCATTTATGGAAATGAGAATCTGCCTTCGAGCTTTTAAAATAGCAACTTAATATTTTGGATATAAATCAACTGAAAAGTGAATAAACTGTACGGAAACGATTGAAAATAAAACTGCACAAACCCTCCTGAAACCTTCGGCATGAAATTTTGAACGCCATAACTATGCAAATTATTATCCATTATTGTTGTTTTACCAGTACCAAGTGCCAGTGCCAACTACGTAAAAAATTTTTTATTAGAAATACAACTGGAAAAGCGCAATTGATTTAGGAAGGATTTATGAAATCATAGTATGAGAGCATATTTATAGACGAGGTAATAGATCGTTGAACATTAATGTCAGAATTCTTTTGGTCAGTAACAAATTCTAACATTTATAGCTCGATTTATAATTAATATTTCACAAGCTTCAAGAACATATCCCTCACTGAATTTATGCTTCACGCTGATTCTCGTTGGAAAATTGAATATTTACGATTTTTTTATTAAGAGCAATGTAATATAGGTCGAAAAAAAAATTCGAAAATCATCTTTTGGTGTATTATAACAGTAGATTTTTTTAAACTGAAGATATGAACAAATTGGTCGATGGTCGATATCAGCCATGGTATGATGAGGATTTGTTTCAGATTGAAAAATTCAAATCATAATTAGGTAATAGGACATCTCGTAATGTCACCAGCCGCCACTGAAATAGCTTCATAGAATAAAATTTGCTCTTATCATTTGTAAAAAAATATTCAGTACTAGCTGGCCCGCGCAACTTCGTCTGCCCAAATCGGCTATTAAACGACTAATAAAATTATTGTTATTATTATTAGTCCAATATTATCTTCAAACACGAAAAAATCCTGAAGAAGATTAATAATAATAATAATAATCTTTATTTTCATTATTCGATACATGCAAAGGATATACCAATATAAAAGAAAATAGTGTCACAAAAGCAATTAACATTAACCAATCATATAATCTTCCATACAATAGGGTTCCTTGTTTAATAAAAACTTAAATAATTTTCTTTTAAATAATTTGAAATTATGCTCTCCTTGAATCTCATCTGGTAAAGTGTTGAACATTTTCAGACATCTATATTCCATTTGCTTTTGGGTGGTGGTTAGTTTACAATTGGGAAGGTTATAACAGAATGTTCGTGTATCATAACGCATCTTAGAATTTCATATTGTTTGAACAATTGTTTGTTTTTATGCAAGAATAAAAGGCATTCTTGTATATATAGAGCATAGATGGTGAGAACTCCTTTCTGTTTGAAAAAACCACGACAAGACTGGTCATATCGTAGTTTACAGATAATTCTTATTGCTTTTTTCTGAAGTACAAATAATGAAGAAAATATTGCCGGATCCATAGAATGATATACCAAATCTCATCTTGGATTCAATGGTTGCATGATACGCTGTTTTTAATATACTATCAGTTAGTACTTTGAAATAAATTGATTGTCCTATTTTGCTAGCAAGTTGTTCAATGTGATGGTTCCATTTCAGCTCTTCATCAATATGTAGACCGAGAAATTTACTGGACTCTGATATTGAATATTTCATATCCTGCAACATAACATCCCTAGGTGGTAAAAATATTGGAATTTGTAGGATGGAATAGGACGATATTGGTTTTTTTCTTGTTCTTAATCAGGTTGTTTTGATAAAACAACCACTCGCAGTACTGTAGAACCTCCTCAGTCAATATTTTTAATTCTGGCCACATATTTTCAACAATTAGCGGATTAGAGTCATCTGCGTAGTTTACTTGACTCACTCGGTTTCTCTAAGGGATGTCCTCTCCAAAGTCATTGATATAAATAATGAAGAAAATTGGTCCAGCAATGCTGCCCTGTGTACACCCAAACACATCTCCATTGGTTCTGATCTTATTTTATCATTATTGACAGCGATCTCAACCAGTTGTATCCTTCTACTGAAGTATGATCTCAGCCATTCAATGCTGATCCTGTTATCCCATAATTATGCATTTTCTTCAACAATACTTCAACACTCAGACAATCATAGGCCTTGGTCAGGTCCAGAAAGAGTCCAGTGCAAGATTTTTCTGTTCAAAAGCTTCTGTGATCTTTACCAGAAAATCAAAAATGGCTGTTTGTACTGATCTTCCTCTCAAGTATCCATGTTGACTGTTGGAAAAAACATTGTTTTTAATCAAATGTCCCATAATCTGATTACAGTAGGCCAACTTAAAAATTTTGGAAAATGACGGTAGTAAGCTGATAGGCCTATAATTCTGATAGTCATTATACTTCCCTTTTTGTGTATTGGCTTCACCCATATTTAAGCGAGTTATTAATTATGAATGCTAATCCTGATTTTCACACCGCCTACCAGATAGAATTGTATTTCCCAAACTTTTCTTATATATGAGTCCTATACCTAAATATTTACTTTATTTGTTCTTTCGTTTATGTTTTCATCGTAATTTTTTAACTAAACATTAAAAAAAATTTTAAAACCACATAAAATAGAATAATAATTGTTGTGGTCATATTTTCGACTCGATTACATCTACAATCAATGTTTTTAACTTGATCTTTGTGTTGTTTCAGCATGGCTTTGAGAATGGCAGTATGCCGAAACATGTCAGCCTTAAAATAAAATATTTATCACTCGAATAGTGATTGTAAGACTTTTAATTCATCCTATTCATGGCTACCACTATGGGTTTTACGATGTAATGTTGATGGCGAGTCTTGACGTTTTAACCTGTAAATACAGTGAATTATCCTTGAAGTCGTCCAAGTTCAGGAGTCACTTGGAATTCTGCAAGATTTGTTTAGCTGAAAACCTAACACCTAAATGGTTGAAAGTGAAGATGTCTCGCAAGAAACGACCCTCACACAAGAACAGAGATCCGACTCTTTCAGACGAGAATGTTGAAATGGGAAATAAGAAAGTGGAACAAAAAACGACACTTTGATGAAAAGAAACTTAAAAATGTTGAAAATATTCTAAGAAATAATCTCTCAGGATCGAGATTCAGTAATCTTCTTGAGTTCAACCGAAGAAAAATAAACGCGTTTCTTGAGAAGAAGCAGAGAACTCACCAGAGACAAATCCATAACCTCAAAAACAGTCAACAGCAGACAAACAATTCATACGAAGAACTCAAAGACAATTTTCACCCAAGGTCCTCAACTTTTTCCGCGAAATTTTCAATGAAAAAGAGATGAAGCTTCTTGATATGGGTCTCAAATTCTCACTTTCAATCTTAAATAAAACTAAAATAATAGGTGACCTGGTCATTTCTGTAGAGACTATTTTCAGAAGTTATAGAATTCAGAATCTGTTTCCCCTCAGAAATCACATCATCTCCGCCCTCAGCACTTTCCAAAAATCCAGAACAAAAGTTGGAGCGATTTTCAGAGAGTTCTATTCATCATTAAATTCCATCAGGGACAAAATTAAAAGGGATAATTTGATAGTTTCGAAGGCCGATAAAGGCAACTGCCTGGTGATTTTAGATGAAGACGCATACATACATAAAGTCAACACATTCTTAAGCGAAAATAATTTCACAACAAAGACGATCACATTCATAAATAATTATAATAAAAGATTCAAATCAACCTTGAACATGTTCGGTCCCTCCCTGACTGATACCTGGAAAACTTTGCTTCTGATGAACTACCAGATCCCTAGACTTTACGGATTACCCAAGATTCATTAAGCCAATGTCCCCATTAGACCTGTTGTTTCTTCCTGTGGCAGCCTCTCGCACAAATTATCGCAGTATCTTAATAAGGTCCTAGAGCACAATTTAACATATAGATCTGTATACAGTGTGAGGAACTCATAAGACCTTATTGATAAACTCAAAGGAGTAAATCTACAGAGTAACACTATACTCGCATCTTTCGACGTACCCAACCTTTTCACCACCGTTCCAATTAAACAAACACTGCAAATTTTCAAAAGTTTAGTGTTCCACTCTGACTTATCCGATGACCCTGCAGATAGCATTTTTAATCTATCAAAATTATGTCTCGAGCAGAACTTCTTCTCTTTCGATGGTCGGATATACTCACAAGAAGATGGTCTCAGCATGGGCAATTGTCTTTCACCGACTTTTGTTGAAATATTTATGTCTTTCTTCGAGCGCAAACTTGTATTTAACGACTTGAATTCATTCAAATCAAAAATCCTATTCTGGTTCCGGTATGTTGTCGATATTATTGTGGGATGGAACGGAGACTCAACATGCTACATCTTTGGATAAATCAACTGCACAGCAACATGAATTTTACAGTTGAACATGAAAATGATGGAAGAATAAGCTTCCTGGATATATTGATAAGTCGATCCGATTCTAAACTCACTTTCGACATCTTCAGGAAGCCAACCCAAATCGTCCACACGATACATAATACATCATGTCACTACCCTAAGCACAAGCTCGCTGCTTTTAGAACTCACATCCATAGACTGTTCAAGGTCCTACTAGATGAAGGGAGATTTCGTAGGGAGGTTGAAACTTTGAAATTCATTGCATCGCAGAATGGCCACAACCCACAGCAAATTGAAGAACTAGTCAATGAATTCAAGAACAGAGCGAATTCTCTTAACATAACTGACCCCACATCAGCAACGCTAAATGTTACAAAACTAGAGAGTAAGCAGTATATAAGCCTTCCATATCATGGGAGCATATCTTTGAAGATAGGAAGACTATTCGAGAAACATCTAAAACCTTCAGGTATATCCTTTAGGTCTTCGAACACTCTTCGACAGCACCTAGTTAAAAATAAAAACCCCATTCATCACCTGAACAAGCCAAGAGTATATACCGGTTGAGATGTGGAGACTGAGGACCATCTACGTAGGTAGAAGTGGTAGAAGCGTTGGTACAAGAGTTAACGAACACCTCGCTAGCTCCAGAATAGCCGATAACAACAAATCGCTCTTTGGAGTACACCTAAAAGAAAATAAACATAATTTCAATAAAGAAACCGACGTGGAACTTTTACACCACTGTGAGTATGGAAGAAGATTGGAGGTTCTAGAAGAGGCCGAAATATATAAACATACGAGCATCCCCCAATTTCGATACCCTCAACTTTAAAATGGTGAACACTTTTCAAGAAACATTTAAGCTCCTCGAGAAACGTCGACTCTAAGTGGAACTTAACATGCTATTTCCATAGGTTCCAGCACACCGAAGGGAACGCACACATTTTGATCCCGCCTGTCGCGTCACATATCGTCAGTTGTCATCCTTTTTTGCGCCGATTGTCAGGGGCGTTTTACCCATTGCGAGGCCCTGGGCGGGAGGTTTTCGCGAGGCCCTTATTCCTTCGTGAATCTAGTTTCACGAAGCGGTATTAGTGATAAGGCTTTTACATGATCCTTTAAAATCGCCCACCTTTGAGTTGAGCCAGCAAACAGAGTTTACAACCTTTGTAGCAAACCAAAAAAAGATTTTGCTTGGATACAAGACGGTGCTGCATTTCCGATGAGAGCTATGACTCCCACAAGGTAAAAAGTAAGCAAGTGAATTTATTTCAAGAATAACGGATTTGGAAACCACTTTTTTCCACCACACGCATATTGGCTGCATTATCATATCCTTGACCTCTGCATTTTTGGAATGATATGACCAATTGCTCTAATTCTTTTATTATGTAATCAGTCAAACTCTCAGCTGTAGTTTTTTTCAACGGCTAAAAAAACAATGAAATGTTTTTCAATCTCAGCTGTATTTGTATTAATTTTTCGGTTTCGAAGAGAAGATCATAAAAATTAAACAATTTATTTTTATGATCTAGATGAACCGAATAAAAGTTCCATCAAATTTCTCTGCAAAATACACCATATACGACATTTTCTGAGATTACCCGAGCGATAGAGGAGTCACTTATGGTCAATTTTGATTGAGGGCGTCAAGTTCCAGTTGTATCAAGCCCTGGAGCTCGGAACAGTTCGAGGTAGTGTTGTGCTACTTGGATACATTTGAGTATAATAATAATAATAATAATAATAATAATAATTTATTGATCCTTTAAGACATCGAAGATGTATAGGACATGTCAAAAAATATAAATACATACATATGCAAATTAATACAAGAAAATTTCTAAATTATTGTCGGAATAATACTCCCGTAAACTATAATAAACATTTTTCAACAGAATAGCTTTAACAACTGTTTTAAACTTTTTTACAGTAAGAGATTGGATACACTTCGGTAAATGATTAAATAATTTAACACACTGGTAAAATGGAGACTTTTCAAATTTAGTCGTTTTATGTTTGGGTACAAATAAAGTTCTGTCATTTCTGGTATTATAGCTGTGAAAGACAGATAACCTGGAGAAGTGCAATTCATTCTCCTTTACATATACTAAGCATCTCAAGATGAAAATAGATGGTAATGTTAATACACCATGATTTAAAAAAAGGGGTCTACAGGAAGAGCGAAGTGGGATATTGAAAATCAACCGCAAAATACGTTTTTGGAGTATAAAAACTCTACTAACATCTGTAGAGTTGCCCCATAATAAAATGTTATAAGACAAATGACTGTAGACAAGGCTGTAATAAACGTTCAGCAATGTACTAATGGGTACTGTATTTCTGATCCTGGATATTGCATAGTATGAGTTGTTGAGCTTTCTGCATAATAAATCAACATGTGTTGACCACTTGAGGTTTCGATCTATATGAATCCCGAGAAACTTAGTGCAGTCTTTGGAAATTATTGTTGTATCACGATAACCAAATACCAACTTGCGATTTTCAATTCCGGATGTGAAATGGATACAAACAGTTTTGTTAATATTTATCATGAGGGCATTTTCGCGGCACCAATCCACAAAGCTTCGCACCAGAAGTTCACATGAACTTTGTAATTCCTCAAAAGAAGGTGCAGTAACCGCTACTGAGGTATCATCGGCGAATAGAGTTACTTTGAAATTATCTATTGGTGTCAGAAGATTTCGCCCAACCAAAATATTCATCAAGTTATCTGGCAGATCATTGATGAATAGCAAAAACAAAAGCGGACCTAATACAGATCCTTGTGGAACTCCTAGTTTGATGTCATGATATGACGAAAAGGTATTTTGAATTTTAACTGTCATCAGTCTACCCTCAAGGTAACTTCGGAGCCAGTCCAAAATCACTCCCCTGAAACCCAGATTGTAGCACTTATCCAGTATAAATTGGAAGGATAGGCTGTCAAATGCTCGGGACAGATCAAAAAACAGTCCAGAAACCGATAGGCCTTTGTCGAGACGCTCGTAGACAAACTCAACAAAATGAATCGCTCCCGATTGTGTGGAACGCCCCGATCTGAAACCGTGTTGTGCATTGTCCAATATTCCAAACTTGTTCAGATAACACATCATTCTATTGAAAACAATTCGCTCAAATACCTTAGAGAAGACGCTGAGAAGTGATATGGGTCGATAGTTTGTGATATCTTTAACATCATCACTTTTGTGAAGAGGAATGACTATCGCCTTCTTGAGAGGACGGAAATATACCAGTTGTTACGGATAAATTTATGCAATAAGCAAAATGTTGAGCAATATCCTCACCTATCATTTTCAGAACTCTGGCAGACACAGAATCTAACCCTGCACTGCTTTTATTTTTCAGAGAGGTTATAATGTCAAATACCTCATGCTTTATAACTGGATAAAAATAAAAATTTGAGTTTACCATGCGAGAAGTGGTGCAGGAGAATGACAATGAATCATCATAATAACGTTTCAGAGTGGCTTCAGTTACTGAGGAAAAATGACCAGCAAATAACTCCACCAATTCTTCTACGTCACCATGTGAAATTTCATCAATAATTAATTCAGAGGTTTCAGTCGTTCTTTGATTCCTGCCAGTTAAAGTATTAACCATATTCCACAATGTCCTATTCTTATTATCGATTTATCAATAATCTGACTATTGAAATTTAACTTAGTATAGGTACTGAAGTGAAATGTATTAGATAAATTCATTGGATAGTTGGTATCCAAATTTAAACTTATAAAAGCCACACTGAAAAGATTGGTTTCAGAAACCAATGAATTGAATTAATTTCTTAATCAATAACAAGAAAAATTTTGAATTTATTCGAAAAATGTGAATATAACCTCTGAATGTGAAAGAAGAACCAAATACAATGGAATTTTTTCATCAGAAAAAATAGAATATAACGAATCTGAACCCAGTTAGTCCAGTAAAAGAAGGTCTGAAATCACTTTTTTGCGGAAAGAGTTGCATTTTTGATATAAAGATTGTCACTAGAGAAGAAACGCATGGTCAAAAATGCAGGTTCTCAAATTCTCAGAAACCTTTGAAAATTCGTGAACATGTCGAGAAAGTTACGTTTTCTCGGACACTAGAAGGTTTATCGAAAAAAGTTTGAAACAAAAGTTGTAGAGCGGAAAATTCTTATACAAATGATGACTTTTCGCATTCTTGTGGTGTTCATATTGACTAATTAGAGGTGCACTTATGTGATGGCGTTCTCAGTTGCTAACTTAATTACGTTCGGATAGCCGAAGACGATCCAATAGAGCTTCTGGTTTTACCGAGGGTTTTATTATTCCCTTTTATGATGTATATGTTTATAAATTCACGCGCGAAATGCCAGCACCCTTACATAACAGTATTCTCATCCCTAATCACTAGATAAAAAAAAAAAACAGATTTTGTGCTCCTCCTTCCGTAATTCTCTACATAAGAATGAATTCGTGTATAAGACGATAATTGAACGAATATTCCAAAGGGACCGCCAAAGAACGGTCAACAGGTCTATAAATATTTTATGAGGTTCCAACATCTGGGATGAGAACACATAGTACCTAAATACTTAGATCATTTTTACCCTAATTGTGTTGTGTGATTCTTCATTCTATTCTTCCTACAGTTTATGATCTGGTGGGTCAGACATCTGGTGCCTCAATTTCATATTTGGAAGTTCCAACAAGGCGTAATATTCAAAAACTACATCATGTTATTTTCAATTTTGTTTTGAATGAATGTATTGGTTGACGAACTTTTTTAGAACTCACCCTCATGTTTAAACCTTTATGAATAATAAGGAAACTAAATCAATATCGCGAGGCCCCACCAAGAGCGAGGCCCCGGCGATTGCCCCGATCGCCACCCCCTAAAGCCGCCACTGCCGATTGTTTTTGTTTTGGTTTTAACTTGGAATTTGACCACCTACGTGTTTGACCTCGTTTATTTCGACTCCGATAGAAGGAATGACTTCAGGAAATAACTTATTTAGTTATATTTTCTGATAAATTTGTTTGATTGTGAGTCGATTCATGTGATTATTGGTTTATTTACTTATTTGTTCTTTCGTTTATGTTTTCATCGTAATTTTTTGACTAAACATTAAAAAAAATTTTAAAACCACATAAAATAGAATCACAATTGTTGTGATCATATTAGCATGGCTTTGAGAATGGCAGTATGCCGAAACATGTCAGCCTTCAAAAAAAATAATTTCTCACTCGAATAGTGGTTGTAAGACTTTTAATTCATCCTATTTATACCTAAATAACTGTAACTGTAATACTATAGGTACTCCAATAATCAAATAATCAGTCAACCCCCTCAAAGCATGGGACTTCCGTGACGTGGTTTCTTATGTCAAGTCTCCTTCTTCTCAACATCGCAAATTGAACAAGTTGACAAAAAAGTTCTCGCACACTTTGAAGTAAGTTGTACCTATCACAAAAGATCAACTGCAAAAATAGGACGTAACTTGAAATGTCACTTTCACAAATGATCACCGAAGCGGATTCATGACATAGATTCGATGTTTATCGAAATATTAATTAATTATTTATTATTAATTGATAACATTAGTGTTTTGTGCAAACTTTGTGTCATACTCACTTAAAGAAATTATTGCAATCGAAAAATAGATGTAACGATGTTATAAATCAAGGATGGGCACCCTTTTTTGCAGAGGGCCAAATAGAAAAATTTTTCATAGACCACGGGCCGAAAAGATATTTTCAACATAAGAAAAATTTAATTCATTCAACAAAAACGAAATAAACTTAACGTTCCTTACAATAGGATAATTAAAGAAAAACTTGAACTTATATAATTCCAAAAAAAAAAACAACTCCATAACTCATCAGTTACTAGTTTTCAACCAATGAGACACCAGGAGTTGCGTTTTCTCCCCAAAAGCATCGGTATTTGGTTGGACTACTGATGTTATTGCTCACGTAGGTAATGTATTTTCCAAATTCGAATCCATAATCCTTGATCGTTGATCGATTCTTGGATTTTGTGAATAAAAGTTTTGCAGAGGTAACTCACGACACAGATTTTTCAGAACAATGTGCGCTAAAAATAGGTGCATAGAAAAATCGAAAATTTCGATCAAATTTATTCGACAATCTGTCATTCTAATACACCCAATCAAAAAGTATTGAGTTAATGAATAATGAATCCATACTTGAAGAAATTTTCAATTTTACCTAGATTATATTAGAAAAATCGCAATGAATATTTGAAATTGAAAGCTTAAAAAATACTGACGATTTCTTCGAAAATATCTTTGCCTCTCGTATAAGCTTGAATAAAGATTGCCAACTGATATCAATGATATCAGTGCTTTCATCCAATGCTATGGAAAAAGCAACAGATGTTTCCAACACATTTCCAAGAGCAACTTTTATATTTCCATCCATTGCGCATGCAGCGAATGAAAACTAGGAAATTTGTTGATGTGGTATCTTTGTAGAGCAAATTTGTGGTTGCGTCGTGTGGAAAAAAATTCGTTGGCGGGCCAAGAGATACCTATTCGCGGGCCGCATGTGGCCCGCGGGCCGTGGGTTGCCCATGCCTATTATAAATAATGCAAAATCCATTTTAAAGTATCAATGATAATCGATTACCTCTAGTTCTAAGAAAAAACCATATTAAAAACCTTGCATTTTTATATTTTCTCACCGTTCAAACCTTCCCTGGAATTTCAGGAATAAATCAAGATCAATATTAGCCAAATTGGTCCAGCCGTTTTCAAGTTTTAGCGTACAAAACGCACAGCAATTTATTTAGGTATATATATCCAGATATACATAAGTCTGATACTTACATGAAATATTGAAAATAATTTATTCCTTGGAAATCTCTTAATTGAATAATTCTGGAATGCATTTATACAATTGAAATATCAACAGCAAATTTTCTTCTGGGGCTATTCAAGAATTTAATTTAAAAAGAAATTCAAGGAACATTACAATTTGATGAAATAAATATTCAGCCTTCGAATATAAGGACTTTTAAAAGAAATTTTCATTCTTACTGTTCATGATCCGGAAATTCTAGAACAAAATTAAATATAATCTACTCCATCGTCATTTACCATGTTTGTCCTTTACCATGTTTGTCCTTGAAAGAGGTTATAAATCATCTGTATGGGGAATATCCAAAACCCCTGCAGAATTGTAACCAAACACCTCCTTCAGAGTTTATAGATTTGTTTATTGTGAAAGTTTCATAAAAACACCCCAACAGAAGGAAATAAAGTGACGGCCTCCACCAAATTCCTCCTACTTTATGTAGGTAAAAGTTTTCGGAAGATCAGAACAATGAAAGAAATTGCACCCCGAGGCGATTTCGAGGAATAGCAAGTCTTCGAGAAGAGAATGAAAGAAAGTAGGTGGTGGCAAACAGCCGCAACTTTTCTTTAAAAGTCGGAATTACTTATGCCTATTTGAATTGTAAATTGACTATATTCCGCAAACTTGTTTCGACCCGCTTTTTACACGGCAAATATTCTGCTCGGGCCTAATTATATTTAACAACAACTGAACCGGTAGTTAATTCATTAGACGGGAGAAATGGAATGTTTTCATTTAGCGTTCAGGCTGGAACTTTGTTCCTTAAGTTCTGTACCTACCCGATAAATAGTGTGATGAGGAGTACATACGAGGGTGGGGTGAGAAAATTCCGGACTGGCCAAGGAAACCGATGTTTTCAAAAAACTTTTTTCATTTTTTTTCTCCATCAACACTGATACATTCCTCATAACGGTATAACATTAAGTTATACCGGTTTTAAACGTAGATTCGTCAAGCTCCTCAGAATAATGATTTACAGCTTCGATAACTCCGATAACAAGCCACTTTTTGAGGTTAGGAAACAGGTAGTAATCGCTGGGGTAAGTCAGGAGAGTAGGGAATACGCAGAATCAATTCAATTTTAAGATTGTGGATTTTGGACATGGAGGTACCTCCATGATTTTGGACCTGTCAACAATCAACGAATGCGCGCTGTTGCGTTATCGTGACGAAATAAAAACATTTTCGTGGCCAAATGGGATTGTTTAATTTGCACCACGTTACAATAACTCTGCGTAGTATTGACCAATGATAGTATCACCTTCTTCAAGTAATGTATATATGTAATTTCTCTCGCATTCCATAAAATAGTAGCCATAATCTTATTTCACGATTAAATTATTTTTGCCTTCTTTGGAGGTGGTTCCCCTTTTCCAACCCATTATTTTGACAGTTTCTTATTCTCAAGAAAAATTTTTTTGGATTATGCCTATACGCGCGAAATTGTCGGTTTTTCGAATCAATTTTTGGTCGAGCGTTAGCAAACGACACGGCACCCACCTTGCAAACAGCTTTTCCATGCGCAAATGGTTGTGCAAAATATTTCGCATACATTCAGATAACATCCTACAGGCGTTGATTGAAATATTCAATCAACGCTACAGGTCTAAGCTATCCCATACACTTTCAACCTCCTGTCTTCCAACACTATTTGTTGGATTTTCTCAATCTTTTCTGAAGTTGTGCCCTCAACGGGCTGCCCTCGGAAAGGCTCGTGAAAGGTGCTCACACGACACATTTAAAATTCAAAAACCCACTACTTAATAGTTGAATATGATGGGGAGAAGTCTCCTACACTGCACTGAGAGAAATAAATTTGTTTTTATCAATAAAGTATTTATTTCGAGATTATTCATTAACAGACAAATCTACTTATTAATATTTAATTTATTTATTAACTAACAGATCTTGCCTCGAAAAGAATTCATTCACATATAACGAAATATTTATTCACACGGTATTTGTTAATATTTAATATATTTGGGTATGATGTATTTCATTTAAACTGCAGTTCTCTTCAAATATAAGATATATTAATTTGAAAACATATGTTCATTTGGTAATAAACGAACGTTTGGTTTCTATTACTAAATGATTTTAAACTTCCACCACTCCACGATATGTTTACTCAAAATACAGGATTTATTAACAATGAACAAACCGCATTTGACATGTTTCAGTCATCTTGGCTAGTTAACATTGTTCGGTGGTCGGTAGATTCAACTACCCGACTCCTGCCGATAAATCGCGAATGACGCAATCGGATGAAAGGTAAAAATCGAATCATCGATGACCACCGATAGCGAATGAGTTCCCCTTCCAACCCTAACTCCCCAAAGAATTCTTCACGAGCGTCATAACATCGAATTCTGGGAGAGTCGCCAACCGAAGATCAGATGGAACCTTCAACCTTCCCAATGGCACACTAAGTTAGCACATTGGACTAGTATTTCGAGGGTCGCAGGTTCAAATCCTGCACGGACTGGTCATTATTTCAGAATTCAATTCCGTCTGCAAAGCCATTAATTTTCAATTTTGCTATCAGACGTTAACATTCATTCATAATTCATGCAGTTTGTTAATTATTACTAAATATATTTATTTCAGTGTAATGCGTCTTTATTCGGTATTATTGAATGTTATTATTCATAAATAAATGTGATATAATATTGAGTGAAGGTGATTTGCGAAAACTTAAATAAATTCTTTATTTCCATGAAAGAAATATTTATTTGTCCATTTGGCCAATAAATGATTTATTAACTTTAAAGCATGATCGATAATATCAAGTGAATACTTCTCTCAGTGTGTGTTCAAATTTAAGCGACAGCAATAAATACTAACAGAATCGTCTGGTTTGCGCACAATAAAGCTCGTATTGGTCAAACGGTCATAACAAGGCTCCCTTCGACCTCCCTAAAAGATTGCCAGGGTCGTACTCGGATCTATGGTCGAGATTGCGGCAAGGTAATTCCAGGAAACACCAGAGTTTTAGAGATTCGGGTCGGAATCTTGCAAGATTCCGAAAAAGTTATTCCGGGAAATACCAGATTTTGGTCCTTTCCATTAAGTTAAAACTAAAGGATTGTATGAAATCTCCTCGATTCGACTCTGGACGGAAAGTAACTATCCGAAGGCCCTCCTACCGCTGCGCGAACTGCTCTCGCTTAAGTTTGAAAAGATTATAGTATTGAATCCATCCCTTGTTTTATTTGTTTCGGTGTAAAACCTGTCAAATTGAAGGATATATATATATATATATATATATATATATATATATATATATATATATATATAAAAATATATGAATAATGAGGGATCGGTAAAATACATGGAAAAGATTTCATGGACATAACCCTCTGAAACTAAAATGAACCGTTGACAGCTGTTTCGGGCTTTCGGCCCTCATCAGTACGGTGAAAAGTTGGAATTCGAAAACGCATAACGGAATCAACACAAGGGAGCAAGCCGCACATTTGTGATTTCGGTTGGAAGACCCTGCATTCCAGGCAACATCCAACGTCACCACGGAGGCAACTTTAGCCACCTGCGTGACATCCGAGTCCAGAAATATAAATATGAGAAAGATATGAATATTGAGGGATCGGTAAAATACATGGATAAGGGTTATGTCCAATAAATCTTCCCTATTCAAAAATTGGGGGTGAGGTTTGTAGTAGTAGCAGATATATATAATCTCGTCTGTTTCGTTTTCAAATGGCCACCCTGTATTTCGAGAACTAATGTATAAAATGAAAAAACAATTACTGTGCTGAAATCAGTATAAAAATACCTTTCAAATGAGGTATCACTCACCCCATCTTCCCTATTCAAAAATTGGGGGTGAGGGTTGTAGTAGCAAGGGTTGAAGCGCTATGGGTCCGTAACCTACATCTTAAGTTGTCCCCCTCGAAACAGAAATCGACCTGTCCGAGCATTTCTATCGAAAAAATTCATTTCGTCTGTAATCTCGTCTGTTTCGTTTTCAAATGGCCACCCTGTATATTGTTGCCAGAAGAAGAGGGGCATCCGGAATCAGAAGAACCTTGAGAAAAGAAATCCTTTCTATCAATTCATTTTAAACGTTAATTATTTTCGTTCATCACGTCTTTTCCAATTCATTCAATTTCCGAATAATTCACATTCTGAGAAATACGTAATAGCGAAGAATGTAGAAAGGGCAACATAGTGTTGACTTGGAACATAGACTATTAATATAATAATATAATTTATTATTAGTAGTCTGTGACTTGGAACATAAAAATATTTTGACAAGCGTCATAATAACATCCATTCTCGTTCGATACAGTGTATATGTATATACATACATGTATATTTTCTCTGATACAGAGTGGAATATGTCAAATTTCCAAGGCCAGAGGTGTGATTCTAGGAAGATCCTAGCCTATTTGGAGGGGCCGCCGTAATATGAACCCATTACGTTTTCTGATCGGAATCAAGTGTATTTGTACTAAGAGCTCATTATAATGAGCAATGTAAATTAAAGATTTGGGGGGTCATGACCCCCTTGCCCCTCCCCCTGGTACCGCCACTGGTGTGATTTTATATTTATGAATGGATAATTTGGATGTTTCGCTTATCTACGCCGCCATTGTAGAAAACATTCTTTTTTTGTATTGGTGGCGCCATCTTTGAAACTATCTCCGTAACAAGAGCTGTGTGTTGAAATTTCATAATTGCAGAAAGTACTCTACTCCAATGTAAGACAGCACCGAGACAAACGTTGCTGTGAGACGTTGACACTTGACATTTGACATCGAACCTCGAAACTTGACATGAATGAAATGACAGAATGAATAAACAGATGTACAGAATTAGGCAACTAAGATAAAGCATAAATAAATAATAAACATTTATTCCAATTAAACTGCAAACAATTAACAAAATCAATTCTTTCGGATTACCCTTTCAATATGCCTGCGGCTGTACCCGAAAATTCTAATGCAGCTAGTGAAGATGCACCAAACAAAGCAGAGCATTCTGAACAGATGTGGAAAATATTAAAAGCTCATATACTCAGAGAAAGGGCACGAAAAAAACAAGAACGTGAGGCAGAAGTTGAAGAAGAAAGATTACGCAAGGAGAGAGAAGCAAGGGAGCAACAAAATGTCATGACTTTGGGTGAGACTCGGGAACAATTAATACAATTGGAAGCTAAATTGCAACAATTGAAGGACGAGAAGCACCAGCTATTTTTGACGTTGAAAAAAGTTTTGAATGCAGATGACAGTAACAGGAAAAAAACAGATGGTCAAGGAAACGGCTAGGTAAAAACTCTTCTCTGGCATATTCAATAGAAACTTACCCTTTTGTTTTCAGCGAAATGTTAACTCTACAATCTATCCCGCAAGGCCTAGTCCATCAACAGCAGGTTTATATAACTCCTCCATCAGTTCCTAGAGCGACACCAATGCCTCAACAACAACCACAAGGTTTTAAACCATGCACTAAAAGACCAAGAAGTCCCAGTCCACCACCTAGTATACCTGTTTCAATGTATCATCAAGGATATAGTAATTATAAACCTTCAGTGGCAACTACTCCATATCAATCTTCACCTCAAAGTAAGTCAGAATGAATTATTGATAAGTCACAAAGTGATTTTATCATATTATTGAACTTAATAATAATGCAACTGCAGAAGGCATTGATAAGGCAGTTCAAAATTTAAAGATAAGCATGAAGTGGTATATTTTTGAATTAATAAGTGTCAAAATGAGCTTTCTGTATGAGTATTATAAATCTTTTTCGCTAATTCACTGATTGAAATTAATGCAATATTTCCTCAAATAGCATTGAAAATTATTGGTTGGCAAAACAGTTGTTTTTATCACTAATTTGACAGATAATAAAAAAATCCGTGATAGGGCTAGCATATATAATGATTAAATATAACCATGAAAGCCACGTGAAACTGAGGTTGTCTCACTTAATTCTGTTGTGCATTGAATATAATTGTCACAGAATTAGAGAAACATAGCTTTCATAATGTTTTTGGGGAAGAACAAGGGGAAGAAGTGATAAAGGGTTAGCAAAATTGGTGATTCCTGAACTACAATTTTCTAAGAGATCGAGGAAAATGAATAGCACATTCTGGATCTCATTTCAAGAAACTCATCACGACATCAACTGCGCTCCTCTTTCTTCTTTTTTGAGTTATAGGCCAAAATTGAAATTTGGGTGATTTCTATGTTGTTCATTATTTCCATTTCTGTTTATGCTACAATGTTTAAATAATATTATAACTGGATTGCTATCCAGTGGCGTACACTGAGTTTTTCCAGGAGGTTTCCTTGCTGGGATATATCATGAAGTTGTGTATTTTTCTCATGGAAAGACTAGTTGATTATGACTCAAAAAGTATAAATTTTTTATCTGTTTGAAAAAGATTTTACATATTTTACAGGGTGACATACGTTGAACAGACCAGCTCAATATGAGCGTATGGTCTAGAAAAATCTTTTGATGCCTTTTGAGTGCAAATTCAGGTGTGTATGATTTTACCCCTAATCGGGTGGCAATCCTTTTAAGAGTCTCAAATCGGTATCAGGTTCTAGTGACCTATAATTTCCAAAAATTTTGCAATTCTATTCATGAATACACTTAAAAAGTTCTATTCAGGGTTCGTTATGGTGTAAACAACTCGTTGAAAGTGAAGGGAGGAATGCAATGAGGCCAAATAGAAATTTGTTAGCAGAGTTGCAAAACTTTTGAAATGATGGATCACACTTACCCAATGGTGATTTGAGAATCTTGAATCAGAATCATTGCTATAAAAAGTTTCTTCAATATATTTTTTCAACATTATAACATAAACAAAAACAGATATAATGAACAATATTGAAATCGCCTGAATTTCGATTTTGGCGTATGATTTCAAAACAGAAGAAGATAAAGGAAAGCAGTTCATTTCATTATGGTTTCTTGAAGAAAAGAATCTATTGATTATCCTCCATCTCTCACACTTATAAAGTTCAGGGATCGCTAATTTGACCCATCCTGTACATGTTAAATCTGTGAATGTTCAAAATTCTATGTTCATTAATATTCGGGACTGTCAAATTTGTTTTTTTTCATTATATTTATGATGTTCACTTACAAGCATACAACAATGTTGAAGAATTCGCTTCTGGTATTCCTTCTTCTCATCCGAAACACAGATCAAGTACCTGTATTAATATGGGAAACAAGTCAAGAACACAACATATCTTCAAAAAACTTCTCTCCTCTTGGAGTTAGGCTATATGATTTCAAAACAATAATATCTACAACATTAAAAAAAAAAATTCCCATAATTGTGTTCCTCGAAGATACTTTAAGTTTAGAAGATTTGATTATTCGCAATGAATATGGGAGTACTATATATCCTGGTTTATCTAGCTTCGTGAAGTCTTTCAAATCCTACTTCATTCCTTTTGTGGAGAATCCATTTGAAATGATTGAAGAAATTGCAAGCCCTTTAAAGAAAATTGATTCAAAATCCATTCATGAATGGGACCACTGGCATGAAATAAAGACTTTAGTTGTAAACCTTGAAAATGCCAATACTGATGACTCCAGAAGAAATATGCTGAAAAAACACGACTTAACTATTTTCAAAATTCACTTCAACCTCTCTACTATGCATAATCATATATTGAGTATTTTTACTGCAAGATATCCATCATGGATTATTCCAGAATACTATGAGCGTCATAATTTTAAGAAACTATTACAGGCAGAATCTAATACCGAAACTCCTGCTGATTCTAAAATAGTTCCAATTGTGGATGACAAAAATTTGTTACTAGTTATAACAGGAAACACCGAATACAGCACTGATGATGGCGAAAAATTTAGTTCTGTCACTTTGAGTAGATCGGATTTCAGTATCAAAGACAATGACATCAGTCTTTCACTTGATGGTGGAAACTTCAAAGTTATATTTTCAATTTTACTGGGTTTGGATGGTTTTTGGAGAATAGACAATATAACACTTGATGGAACATCCATTACTTTTGAAGAAATTGAAGTTCCCATGAATTTTTCGTTTCATTGTTCCAATTTCATTTTGTCAAACAAAGCTACCAAGCAGGTTTTACAAATTACAGGTTTCCAAATCCAACCTTTTCAGGAGGAACAGGAGCAACAACAATTTGGAGCTGCATTTGATTGTATTGGATTTGTGACTATACCAATTTGCAGTGGTATATTCATAGTATCAATCCTTCTTCTTATTTTATTCTGCGGAATAACTTCTATGATGGATATTGAAACTGCTGACAGATTTGATGATCCGAATGGAAAAGTTTTCAAAGCTTACGTTGAGTCAACCTGACATCTTATCCTAGTTATTGGTTATGAATTTTGTAATTTATAAGCACATTTCATTTATGTTAATTCATTATCTTCCTTGAAGACAACCGATGAAATATTAAGTGGTTATTAAAAATCGTTTTGTCTATAAATATTTACCTTTTTACAGAAGATGACGGAAGACGTCATGAATTAGTACGTGCAGTATTATGGAACAGTGAGTTTTCTAGATTTTATTGCTTTCTTGCTGACATCATCTTGCTCTTAAATCTGTTCTGGACACTGCTTCATAATTTCATTCAATTAATTTTTACTACATTATATTTTATACTGATTTCTTTCCCATCAAAATGTGATGTCTGAAGAATAATATAATTAGATTTTATTCTAAAAATCATCAATAAGAAATTTCTTTACAAAAACACTGCGCAAAACTTAGAAGTAGATCAAGTAGAGTAGAAAAGCCTGCTGACTCTGCTTTTTGATAAATATTATTGTGCATTTTATGAATCAGTTGAATGCCTGGAAAAATACATTTCTAATTTATTATTCTGTATTTCAAGAAGAACAGAATTTTCAATATACTCTTTGATGTTTCAAAACATCTCTAATTTGAAGCATTTTTTCTATCAGATCAGGGTAAATGAGAAATTCCACAGAATTTTAATGGCTCACATTGCAACTCAGTGTCAGAGTGCTTTTATTTAACCCTTGAGAAGAAACAAACTACATACTACATATAAGGGAACAGGTAGACCTTGAATTTGTCCAGCCTGGGAATTTTTGATATTTGCTTATGTGAATTTTACTCCATATTCGTTATGTAAATGCACACTTTTATACTACATTCTAGAAATATTTTTGGGTAGAAAATTGAAATAGTTCTTTCTTATGGCTTCAAGCTACATGATTTGTTGCAGCAATTTTTCTCTTTGTTGGTATTGATTTCTGCGTGTATGCTGTAATACACTTTGGGATATTGAAAACCCTAAGCAGTTTCATGTTATGTGGCTCCAATAAAGATTGAGCCAATATTCTAATAATTATTATCTTCTGATAGAGAGATTATAACAATATCCCAAGTAGAGAATTTTGAGATAGGTTGATTTTAGGAAAGAATAAGACAAATAATGGCCATCACCTGATTCATCAGTTGATTGAGTACAGGCACTCTTTGAGTTTGGAAATTCCATATCAGAATTTGTCTTCTAATAGCAGATAATCTATGATTTTTTATCAGGACCAGTTTCAACATTATTCCGCATAAAGATATTAGTGCAGCTAATTTATTGTCTGCAGTCAAAGGCCAACAACTGAAGTCCTTCAACTTTATTATTGTTGTTAACAACAGAGGAGAGAGTAGAAAAAGGAATATCAGTTACAGATCCCTTCAAAGCTGACCCTTTGTGGTTGCAGGCATCAGCCTTAGACTCTGGTATTATGATACTCTTTTTATTCCTTGATTGAATAGCCATGCTGAACTATACTAAAATGAATTGAAAGCTTGCCATCGAAGAACTGAAGTAGCAATTAAAAAATTATGGAAAGTACAACATTCCTTAATGTGCAATCTTATGAAGTACTATATTTTCCTGAAAATTAACATCAATAACGAAATGACAGTTAAAATAGTGGAAGAGTACTTAAATCGGTGATTAGTTAATTAAACGCTAGAAATGGGCATCATTCACTTTGTAATGCTGAACACGTCTACGTACATTATTCAAAATTTCCGGTGTAATTTAACAGTATTCATTAATGATGGTAACAAATCATCCAGTGACTCAGGCTGAGTAACGTAAATCTAGGATTTCGGGTAACTCCATAGAAAAAAGTTAATTTTTTTTTTATTTATTTTTTATTTGATATATAATATGAAGCCATTGAAGCCATTTCTTCAAATTCAGGCATGAGGAAAATTTTTATTTGAGAACTGACGCGCCGTTTTAACGAAATGAGGAGGTGCGCCATCGTTGGAAAATGATGACCCTGCATTCTCCAATACTTGCCCGAGGGCTGGATGAATAGCCTTCGCCAATGATCTAAATTAATTCGACCAGTGAGATTATTTGGTCTTAAAAAGCTGCACGTGAACGTGACATAGGTGATGACCTTAATAAAACCATTGACGGTCTGACAGATAGATGTTTCAACTTAAGGGTTAAATGAAAATCGAAGTCAATCTTTACTGAAATGTCTTCATTTCAAAGTATCAAAGATTTAGACACACAAAATCTATACATATTCACGTAGTAAAACTGCTTTCATTGGTGGTGGTTGGAATATTTTTAGTTAATTTTGTATTCTGCATTTGAAAATTTTCTTTTCTTTTCCAGAAACGCAACAACCTTGTTTCTACCCACCATCTGACTTGTCGATATTCTATACACAACCACAGCAAGGACCTATTCCAAGTAGGGAACCTCAAAGGTGCTCATATGAACCTAATCGAGCTCAGACCTATCACCTAGAAACCAAATTGACGGACCATTATGCTCTTAGACCTCCTCCTAATTCTCATAGTCATATAATTCATGGTGGTGCATTGGCATTAAGTTCACAAGCCCCCCAAAAAAACAGGTACTATTGCAACTGGTTATCCTGTAAGGAGTCAAACCCAGTACCAACAAGTTCCTACAGCAGCACCTGCACTCTATACTGCACAGAATAGGCCACTGTATCAGTCTCCTGGAACACCTATGAGCTATACCCAGAGGGAATAAACTATGTTTGTCAACATTGATCGGTCACTAGATTCTACAACAAAAAGTACATCTGAATGGATTCATTTGTAATAGAATACAAGGCATTTTTTCATTGAACTGATGGGGCTTTATTGAAACTTGTGAATGATATGTAAATCAGTTTCAAAATGTTAGTATAAAATACACTTCTTTTTTAAATCATGTGGGCTGTTCAACAGCATATTTGTATTAATAGGTAAGAAATTAATGTATATACTAGAAAGAAGGAAGTTGGAACCGTGCACATGAAATTTTTTTTAATACTATATGTATAGTTTGTCTTTGTCAATTACTGTTTTATTAAGTAGATTAGAATTAATCTCATGTATTATATAATACTTCAAAGTGGATTTTGAGATTGGTTCTGTGTTATTACTTTCATTAGTACCCAGCAAACATGGCGATGAAAATGTAACTCTGACGCGATGTACTGTTTACCTCCCCAAGCCCTTGTATTTGCAGCCAAATGTCCTCCACATCTAGTACGCATTTCATAGTTGAATAGGTTTGATCGTCAATCTGGTTACAATCGATACTGCATTTCTTGACACATTTGTGACGCTTATGTGAGTTAATTTCGAGACCACTTTTCGTTATTTCTTTCCGACGTTGCATAGGAATTTCGATGTAATACCAAAAGATATCTTCAAATAGGAAGCCATTTTTCATCGCATTTGCAAACATATCTTGTTATACTCATTGCATTGACTCACGCGTGGTTTTTTGTGATATACAGGGTGAGTCTTTGATTTGTGCATATATTTTAACCGTAGA
Organism: Hippodamia convergens; assembly: GCA_038502775.1. Lineage (NCBI taxonomy): Eukaryota > Metazoa > Arthropoda > Insecta > Coleoptera > Coccinellidae > Hippodamia > Hippodamia convergens. Next base: position 2,087 of record JAVSIQ010000746.1, on the reverse strand, counting down.
TTCCTGAGGTCAAAAGAAACACTTTTTTCATCTTCCATTTTTTCCGATTCGTCTTCGTTGAAAAGATACAGGCTGTTGAAAATCCATGAGAACATTTTTTAATTTTATGTTATATTTCGCAAACGATTCTGTTTAAGGAAGTGATTTTCGGAATATAGCTTTTTATAAAAAATGTGATTAATCTATCCCCAAGACAAAATTCCACCAACCACAACATTCCATAAATTTAAAACAGTAAATTTAATATCACATACAGGATATATAACTATACCTTAGTGATGTCATTGTTCATCCTCGAAGAAGAAACTATATTATTATTATAATGTGGTAAGATGAATATTTATTTAGTTTGGAATATAAAGGTATTCTTGATATTTTCCTGTAAAACTCGCCGTTTAAAAGTAATTTCCATATTGAAAGAAAAAAATTTTTGAGAAATTCAATAAATTGGGTCTCTTCCACTACTCTACAATATTTATGTACATGATATCTACCAAGCAACAGAAGATCGGGAAAGTTACATCCTTCAATACGCCGATGATGCAGCGATAATAGCACACAGCAAGAATCTGAAAGACACAATTGAAAAATTGCAAAACGCATGTAACAAAATCATGACATGGATAAAAAAGTGGAGAATTCTACCAAATCCTGACAAATCCAAGCTACTAATATTTGGCCACAAAATATCGAACAACTCACCAACCATCAGAATGCTTCATCATAAAATAATACCAGTCCAACAAGCTAAATATCTGGGAATTACAATTGATAATAAGACCAATTTCAAAACTCATTCACACAATAACAATAGAGAAATAATTGCCAGATCCAAACATTTTAGATCTCTGACCTACAAAAACCGAGGTATTAGCCACAAGACAGCTTCAAGAATCTACCAGACTATATGCAGACCAATAATAGAATACGGACATTTAATATACAGTAGTAGAAGACCAACGCTAAATAACATAGAGGTAGCAGAACTCAGTAGTTTGAGAACGTTGAGTAAAATACGCCCACCAGAAAACCCACTTCATAACCCCCCAAAGGACCTTCTCTACGGAAAAATGAAGATAGAGCCAATTCTGACGAGATTCAAAACACTAACAAGGAAATTCAAGAGCAGACCACACAACCTCAGATTCTCCAACCCGTTCTACAAGATCAAGGTTCGACCCAAGACCAAAACAAGAGAAATAAGTATCCCACGAAAACCCTAATGGAAGCAATAAGGGCCCTTCCCGATCAATAGCATATTTACTTAGTTTTTTTTTTTAACTATAATTGTAAACCCCCCTTTAAGAAAAAAAATGTATATAACCCAGCAAACACGGCGATGCAAATGTAACTCTTATGCGATGTACTGTTTACCTCTCCACGCGCTCGCATATGCATCCAAAACCGATTTCAAGCGAATAACCAGTAATGACCGCGGTTATCTACGGTCCTGCCTGCGGTTATCTACGGTTATAGCCTCCAGCGATATTCCTTGTAAAATGATTATAACCGACAATGACCGAAGTCGCTTGAATGCAGTTGGTCCTAGTTGGTAATTACCAATGAGGACCAGGTTATTCGCTTGAAATCGGTTCAAATGTCCTCCACATCAAGGGCAGCGTTCACAAACTTACTCAGAGAGTAGAGTAAGAGTATGGCCATATGATCAGAAATATACTTCGGTCTTTACTCTACACTCGTCGTTCACAAACTTACTCTGACAAATGTCATTCAAAATTCAAACATGTGTATAGGTTATGAATAATACTTTCGCATCATATACATTTTTTATATATCATTTTTATATTGAATTGTTGCTATCATGAATGAATAATAGAAGTTTAAGAAAAAAATTCTCTCTAGTGTACATTTTCAGTTGTGTCTTCGCAGTATAGTCAATTTTTTATTTGAAAAGCAGAGCACAAACGTGTTTTTTTTTGATGATTGTGAGGAAACTGATAAATGTTCTCAGGACTTTGAATTACTTTTAATGAGACAGAAAGAATGAAAAAGGATATTATTGTCTATAATCTTCTCTTGCAAGCAGAAAATTAAAAATGTTATTACATGTTTTGTTGTTTTATTGA
>JAVSIQ010000745.1:0-21562 GCA_038502775.1 Hippodamia convergens | reverse complement strand
CCGACGTTGCCGAGCGTGGCGTCCCTCACCGCGGCCAGCGTAGTCGGCGTCTGGTAACTCATGTCATAGAAGGGGGATGTCTGTGTCGGTATAAACTCACTCTTATCATTCAATCAAAACGACCATCCGATAATGTGTGCGAGAAATACTCTTATGCAACTGAAGCACTTCTTGTCAAGGTTAGAGGGTGGATAAGCGTTTATTATCACTGTTAAACGTGTACAAACTAAAGGCATGATCGGGATGTCATTTTGATAATGGATGAGTGATGTGTTTCTTATTGAACAAACTCGAACACTACTTCAATTGTTTTAAAATTCAAAAGTTTCCTAAATTCATTCGAGTTTGTTCAACACGAAATTGCATGTGATGCGAACTACGGCATTATTGAGAAAAGAAAGCAAGCATTCAAGCATGAGGAAAATTTTACGTGAGCAGATATCTAGATAGTTGGTGAAAGGGATTCAGGGATGTGTAATAATAAAGTGGTTAAGGAAAAAAAAAATAAATCGAACCGTAATTCAGAAGATATTTTAAATGAGTTCAAAGATTAGAATTTCAATATGAGACAATCATGGCTACAACCGAAAATTTTGTAATAATAAATCATTCCGTACTGAGAATATTAATGCACTTGCAGAAAGATTCAATGTGAAATGCTTCCAGGCAAGAGAAGGTGAACATCTAATAAAAATGGGTGTGAATTCTTCCAAGCACTTTTGGATTTTCGAAAAAAACTTTTTTGTGCTGAATTGTGCCCTTGAATTGTTTTCATAGATATTTAAAAAACTTGTTATTCAGTATGAATAAAGATTGAATTGAAAAAATTGAATATTGAAAAAATAGCCCAGCCCAGCACTTTCAGAATTGGATTTCAATGACTGAAAAAAAAGGTGCTAGACATTTAAAGAGTTGTGCCGTTAGATTTTTTCAGAAAGCCCGTCAATTTTTCGAAAAATGCCCTCTTGTCTTCTCACAAATGAATGAAAAATTTTGTGCTACATTTGTGCAGTACATCTTTCCACGAAAATTCTTGAGGAACAAGTCATCCCGTCTCTTTTTTAGATCTTCAAAAAATTATGCTACTTGTAGGCGAAGTTATACCTTTGTAATTTTCCCACATTTCCCGCTAATTCAATCCAAAAAAAAAGCAAGAAAAAGAACCATCCCAACACATTTGTTTTATATGATTATGTCAACTTCGGACTGTCAGATTTCCTCGAAAAATCAACAGGTTTTTTCTCATCAAAGGAAATACGAAAAATCAGTAGACGAAAATTTTGTTGTACTGAATTGTGTTAGATTTGCGCTGCTTTGTGATGTTGAAATTTTTATTTGATACGTATCTTAAGATATTCAACGTATGTGTTCGTTTCAGCACATTTTATGAAATATATATCTTTAGAACCGTACAGAAAAAAAAGATTTCAACGCCACAAAACAGAAAAAACCTAGCACTACTAATTTTTTTTTGGAAAATCAAAAAGTGCTCAGCCAATTCAAACACACACTGTTCCCGGTAAGCTGATTTTCGTACAATCTACTAATTTTTCTTATTTTCTTCCTTCTATGGAAAAACTTGTTGATATTTTCCGAGAATCTTACAGTACAAGACATCACAAATTTCTCCATTCATTTGTTCGAAGAAAAACTGAAAAAGCCCACTGTTGGGCCATTTTTTTAATATCGATTTTTCGGCAAATTGGAAAAACATCAAAAGCACAAAGTAGCACAAACCTAGCACAACGAAATTTTTTTCGAAAATCAAAGAGAGCTGGGCCAATTTCACAGCCAGGTATGCTGATTTTCGTACAATATACATACTAATTCTTCTCATTTTCTTCTCATGAGGAAAAACCTGTCGATATTTTCTGAAAAAATCTCTCAGTACAGGACATCACAAATTTCTCCATTCATTTGTAAGAAGAAAAACCAAGAAAGCCATTTTTTTTTCAATATAAATTTTTCGGCAAATAAGAAAAACATCAACAGCACAAAGCAGCATAAACCTAGTACAACGAAAATTTTTTCGAAAATCAAAAAGAGCTGGGCCAACTTCACATACACTGTTCCCAGATTTACTGATTTTCCTACAATCTACCAATTATTCTTATTTTCTCCCTATGAAGAAAAACCTGTTGATATTTTTTTGAGATTCTTACAGTAAAAACATCATTAATTTCTCCATTCATTTGTGAGAAGAAAAACCAAGAAAGCCCAGTGCTGGGCCATTTTTCTAATAAGAATTTTTCTGCAAATTAGAAAGACATCATCAGCACTAAGCATCATAAACCTAGCGCAACGAAATTTTTTTCGAAAATCGAAGATTGCAGGGCCGATTTCACAAACACTGTTGCCAGGATTTTCGAACATTCCACTAATTTTTGTCATTTTCTCCCTACAAGGAAGAAACCAGTTGATATTTTCCGAGAATCCTACAATACAAGACATCGCAAATTTCTCCATTCATTTGTAAGAAGAAATGTAGAGGAAATTCTGAAAACTATTCTATCGAATGAGGAAATTATGAAGCTATCCTACATCCAAAGCGATCAACTGAAAGCAGTAAAAAATAAAAACATCCAACGGACTCCAAAACTCTCAAAAAATACGGAACACAGAAATAAGCTCCTGTCAAAGCTGCCAAAAACGATCAGTCATTCATAATGAGAAAATTCAGAGTCCGTCCGACGCAAGATGACGAAGCCCAACGCGATGGAAATGCTGGTTAAGGACGCGGCCTTTTTCGGCGTCGGCGCCACCCTCGGCTCAGTGGTGTCCCTTTACGGGGCATGATCTGGGAGACGTTCTTCGGCGAGACCGGGAAACAGGACCATGAGCTGGGCGGAAAGTTGCCAGGAAGAGGCCGAGAGGAACGAGTGCGACTGCGAGATCGACAGCGATTGAACAGAGTGTTAAATGGTGTTAAATTTCCGTTGAAGAAAAAAAATTTAATTCCTGAAGGAGTGAATAAAATTTTAATTTAAATGTATTGGAATTTCTTTCTGCAAAGTGCATCAATTTAATTCGCCTCCGACTGAAGATAACGCAAAACTTTTTTCGCTTGAAAGGTTTGGGATAAAGTATGGAATCTTTGGAACGAGAAGGACAATATTAATAAACTTTGCATGTGACGTAAAATTTTCTGTTGATAATATCCACTGCGCAAAAAAATTAACGCACATTATGGAAATCTCAAATTTATTTATTTTTTCGAAGATCAAATAGAGCTGGGCCAATTTCACAGCCAGGTATGCTGATTTTCGTACAATCTACATACTAATTCTTATCATTTTCTTCTTATGAGGAAAAACCTGTCGGTATTATCTGAAAAATCTCTCAGTACAAGACATCACAAATTTCTCCATTCATTTGTAAGAAGAAAAACCATAAAGCCCAGTGCTGGGCCATTTTTTTTAAATCGATTTTTCGGCAAATTAGAAAGACATCAACGCCACAAAGCAGCATAAACCTAGCACAACGAAATTTTCCGAAATTCAAAGAAAGCTGGGTAATTTTATACCCACTGTTGCCAGGTATGCTGATTTTCGTACAATCTACCAATTTTTCTCAGGAAGAGGCCGAGAGGAACGAGTGCGACTGCGAGATCGACAGCAATTGAAGCGTGCAGTTTGGTTTGGTGTTAAATTTACGTTGACAATGAAAAATTCAATTCCTGAATACCTCCCCGAGGAGTGAATAAAATTTTAATTTGAATGTTTTGGGATTTTCTTTCTGCAAAGTGCATCAATTTGTTTCGCCTTCGACTGAAGATAATGAAAGATTTTTTTCGCATGAATTAATACAGGGTTGGGATGAAGTATGGAACCTTTCGAACGAAATGTACAATATTCATGAAATTTTGCAAAATTCAAGTTATGTAAAACCGCCAAATGCCTCACATGGAACAATTCTAATGTTTGAATTCCTGGACAAGCAAAAAAAAAAGAGTCTCGTTTGGATACGTACCATGTGGGGTAGCCTCTGCTGCAACAGCTGCATCTCTTCGTAGGAATAAAGCGGCTGTTGGTAATAAGGTACTTGTACCATGTTGTACGGGGTGCTCATCACTGGTGGGGCCACACCCGGTGGCATGTTTGAGACGACGTTGCTCGAATTTTTAGCTGCTACAAACGTAAAGTTCAATCATGATTCACTCATAGAAAGTATGGAGACTCCAACAGAGATGATACATTTTTTATTAGAGACGAATTCGAATTTTTTCAAAAGGCCCAAGCTAGAAGAATATAAGAACCATAGCAAGGTTTGAAGATAAGTGTCAATTTTATATATTTCCATACAACTCGACAAAAAAAAGTTTATGGATGCGACACACTTCAGTAGCTTTTAACAAAATTAGTTAGTGGTACCTACGATAAAATAAAGGATATTTAAAGTACCTTATCTTTGGCTGAAATTTTTACTAGTTAAATATTATTCTTTACTTTTCAATATTGATTACTAATATTGATCTGATAATCTCCAATAGAATCTTCAGTTTAATATTGAATGAGAATAAAATATATTATGAAAAAAGAAAGTCATCCAGTACTGACCCAAAAAACCTAAAAATAAAAATAAACCAGAAAAAATATATATGTTCATGAGTAATATAACTATACCTTTTCAACTTCAAATTGAGACTAATCACATTCAAATGGGGGATTAACAATTATTTCAAAATGAGAATAAGCAACTTCAATATGGTGAACACGATCGAATTGGGAAAGAACACATTCAAATTGGTACTGAACAATTTTGAAATGGTTATCACAATGAAATTGGAATCAAACAAATTCATATTGACACTAAACTATTCCATATTGAAAAAAGGCGTTTTATTTTATATTTCGATAGAAAAGTACTGAAGTAACTGAGAATAGAAATGAGGAAAAAATGCTGTGGTGTCTATGAATTGATGAACGATTTCGTTGAAAAATGTGAGGATCAATACTCTGAATTTTATTTATGGTTTCCTCTTCTTCCACTCTCTTGATCATAATTCAATCAGACAAATTTTTAAATACATAATAGAAGAAAGATTGTAGTACATTTTATTCATGAAAGTCTTCAGAATCGTGGACTATTCTCTATGTCATTTTCCAATATGAGATTGTTTAGTCCCATTTCGAATGTGTTTACGAATTTGAAGTTGCTATTCTCATTTGAATGTGATTAGTCTCAATTCGAAGTAAAAAAGGTATAGATGAAAGAAAACATTCATTGAAACAATGAAAGAAAAATAAAGCAAGTATGCAACTACATTGCGCAAGAAAATTAACGCACATTATGAAAATCTCAATTTTAATGAAAGTTAACTCTACATTGACTTTATAACTTATTTTTTATATTCTCTCGACAAGGTTTTGAACGAAACAAGACACGCAAAATCCAAACGCGCCCTTCGATGGGCTGGGCCTCTTGCCGCGACACGAGGCCTTAAATCACATTCTCTGAGGAGATTTCTTATTGTCTGAGTGCTAATTTGCACCCCATGAGTTTGCTCAAGCTGATTTTCAAGGAGGCGAGCGGTTGCAAACCCTTGTCTCAACGAAGAAACTCTCAAGTAACGTTCTTGAAAGGCAGTTGTTACCCGTGGTCTACCCTGTCCTGGTCTTCAGACATTCATACCAGTCTCCCTGAATAGCTGCAACATTCTGGACACACTTGTTTGGGAAACTCCAAACCTTTCTGCAATTCTTGTGTATGTCCACCCTTTTCCTCGCAAAACTACCGCTTGGGCACATTCCTCTTGTGTCAAATTGCGTATTTCGCGTTGCGTAGCGATCGAGTGTAGAAAGTCAAACGAAAAATAAACTATTGATCACTAGAATTGATAGAGAACAACTGATTTTAGAATGGAGCCGATACATTCAAAATCTGATAATATCATCTTTTTTATTCCTGCTGGGAAAAAACATCTGTATTGAAGAAAAACGTTGAAAGTGGATAACATATGCATGCATAATTCTGATGAAAATAATTATCATTGAGAACACTTCAGTTGTAGAATAAATTCGAGATTTCCACAATGTGCGTTAATTCTTTTGAGCAGTGTATTTGAATTATCCTGACTTTGGATCAAAGGCAGAAAAAAGAGCCTCAAATATTCTATATTCCCGCAATTTTTATTGAATAAGTAAGAAATTTATGTGCTACTTTTACACGACAAATGCAAAAATGATTTCAGTTCAGCTTGACGCAACTATGATCAATGACGTGTTTTCAAATGTCATTCAATGACAAATGACATCTAATGACAAACGACATCTGTCATTCAATGACAATTAAACCGAATCGAACATGGCCTCCGATCGAAAAAACTTATCATCTCCAGAGGTAGAACTAGATTTCGACAAATTAGCGTCGAAGGGACTCACCTAACGTCGTGGTCGTCGTTTTGGTGGCGGAAACGGTGCTCTGCGTGAGCGAAAGGGCGGCCGAAGAAGACACGATACTGGCGGCCGTCGTGGTCTGGGCGTTGCTGACTGCGTTCGTGGCGTCGTAGCCAGCGTCTTTCAGCTTGTTCGCCGCCGAGCTGTAGTTGTTGTACTGGCTCGCAGAGGTGGCGTTGCCGTACGAGGAACTGTTGTTCAAACCTGGGGAGAAAATGGGATGGAATTCAGAAACCGTATTTCAGATTAGTCACTTCAATTCAGAAAGCGTCCATTGAATTTCAGATTAGTCACTTCAATTTCAGAAAACATCAAATGTAATTCAGATTAGTCGATTGAATTTCAGAATATGTCATGAGAAATTCAAAATAGTCAATTGTATTTCAGGAATCTCAATTCGTAATTCAGAAAGTTCGAATATTATTTGAATTCAAGTCGGATTTTGAGTCATATATTACTCATTTTCATAATGTTTATCATATTGTCAATCAACATATCATATTCAATCAGGTATGTTTCCATATATCAATAAAAACCATATAATCTGGTGAAATCTCTTGGTGCTGGCTCCTTTTCTTCATCACTGGAATTTGTCCACGATTCAGATCATGAAAATCTATGAAAATATTGGTAATCCTCTCACTTTATTCTAATAAGATCTCTATTGCGTTGAATTAATGCATTGGACTTCTTTAAGATCTATATTTTGGTATATTCTTGCAGTTCTCATAGATTTTTCAGATATCATGTGAATCTCATTATCTCATAGAGATAGTATAGAAGGAGACGATGTTGCATTCAACGATTTCCACATAAAACGGGTCCACTGGGCGGGGCAAAGTGTCGTACCAATGTGCGGTTTCGGCCACAGAACCACAAATTGGACAGGGTCGGACTAAATAAATTACAGGCTAACTTATTGATGAAGCAGAATAAACATCATGATTTTTAACATTCATAAAATAAAAATGAATTTCAACAGTTTATAAACTAAAACAATACTTATTTCATTTTGAGAAAATTTTTAATGGAGATTGAATTCTTCTGAGTTTTTCTAATGTTAAGGGAATTTTGTCTTTTTTTAATTAGCAGAAACAACTAGTGATATTCAATAACATCTTTGGAAGTTGTACTCGTTAACGTTCCTTCAAATATTGAGCTACTTCTTCCATCATGACTCAGTTTGTATAGGTGGAAGATCAACAATTTTTTCCTTATATTAATAACAGCTAGATTTTTTATTATAGAATACCTACCCTTCCTTTGGTTTCAAGGATATATACACAGTAGATATTACTTTCTCGTATGGTAGGTTCTCGTATAATGATAGGCAAAGTACAGATTTTGTATAAGGTGAAAAATTTATTTGAAATATAAATGATGAATATAAAAAATTATATAATATACATATACATATATATTAAAATATGTACACCTAGTTAAAAAAAAATTATATTTCCAATTTATATGATGACAGGAAACTTTTACATCAAATCTTAGAAATTTTGAATGTTCCAAACATTCTCTCATATTCAATAACTGAGTTCTCCTTTCACAAACAAAAATTTTACCCAATTAACAGTTTTACTGTCCCTTAAACAGTACAATTTTGTTATTTTGGTGCCTAATACTAGTTGATTTGTCAACTTTATACTTGAAGAGAGAAATCATTCTTATATTGTAATATTTCTTTATTATGCTTCTGATCAATAATAATCGATGATTATCCAGAAAACTGATCAAAATTGTGATCAATTAAAAATGAGACGATGTTTGATGAAACAAATTCATTAAATATCCTATTATTAATAGTTGCAGTTGAAACCAGGGTTCGACCGATATATATCGCCGATATTTATCCTGATATATATCATGATATATATCGATTTTTATAAGGATTGATATATATCAAGGATATTTATAAATTTACCAAAATTTGAGACTATCGTAAAAATTTCATAATCAATCGCGATTTAAGACCACACCAATGTCACCAATGTATACCAACATACGACCGTTTGTACGATCGAAGAAGCACGTATTTTCGGTGAATACAGATAGTGATGTTATAAACCGATTTCAAGCGAATAACCAGTAATGACCGCGTTTCTACGGTCCTGCCTGCGGTTATCTACGGTTATAGCCTTCAGCGATATTCCTTGTAAAATGATTATAACCAACAATGACCGAAGTCGCTTGAATGCAGTTGGTCCTAGTTGGTAAATACCAATGAGGACCAGGTTATTCGCTTGAAATCGGTTATAAACTTCGCCGTAAAATCGTCATTGCACTATTCATTGTGCTCTTGTTTTTTTTTTGTTTGAATTTTTTAACAGAAAGAACGTTCATGTATACAGCTGAAGTTTTGCAGTATGTAATAGCAATTTGAGATTGATATGGGATGAGGCCACTGCATCTGCACAGGAAATTTTTAATAATCCGGATATAACGAACTTTTTATAAATTTATCAACTAACTTTTTTTTTTCCTGAAAACTTAATATGGGTTTTCTCTCCCAGTCTCTGAAACAAGAAACAATTAGAAAAAAATTTTAATAATATAAGAAAGGCCCCTGCGTAAAAATTTGAGCACTAATTTGTCAGGGGCCAAACTTTACGAGAAGAAATTGTTGGCTAACAATGAACAGAAAGAAAATGAAAACACTTTGAAATCCTGAGCGTAACGTTTTTTTATATTATTAAAATTTTTTCTAGTTGTTTTTCGTTTCAGAGACTGGGAGAGAAAACCCATATTAAGTTTTCAGGAAAATGCAGGGGCCCCCCCCAAAATATTTCAATAGATACCTTTTTTTTGTTGTTTTATGTTTTTTAGAATCTTGATTAGTTTTTTAATGAATTTGGTAAATGAAGTTCTAAATACTTTTGATTTATTGACTTCTTTAAAAAAAAATTTGAAAAATTGTTCGTAAAAATAAATATCAGAAAGTTGATATATATCGGATATATATCGATATATATCCGATATTTTGATATTTATATAAATATCATGATATTTACGAACCCTGGTTGAAACACAGTTTTGACCAGCTATAATGATTTCTCGCTCCATGATTTTTTCGGTCTTTAAGCAAATTTTGATGACATCCTCTGAAGGGTATTGAAGACCCTTCTTATTCTTCAAATCTCTAAATGAATATAAAAAGGAATTCCTAGTATCAGACATCAAATCTACTTAAACCGACCCTGTACATTGTTGATATTAACCTATGAAATGTAATTCCTGATGATTTCCTCTTATCCACGCCATCCCGGCTACAGCAACTTCGCACAGCACAAGAAACCATTTTGTTCAATTAGTTCTACAAAGATTGTCCTTCAAATATAAATAATTTTCACAAAACTCACAACCGAACACGAAACATCAGGGTTAACGACCGCTTGACAAATGTGGCGGACCTGGTCCCGTTTTAGTTACGAAATCGCTCCTCCTCTTATACTATCTCTATGCATTATCTTAATCGATTCATCTTATTTCTCAACTATTCACTTCTCATAACACTTGCTATACATTGTTCTTGTGTTTCAGATGAATGAATATCCTCAAACGCTGAGGTGAATCATGGGATCAGTCTTCTCTCTCAATAAAACCAAATGAACTTCTCTGAAGTATTTAAATGATTAAGTAGCTCAAACATTGAACTGATTGACTGTCTCAGTCCCTGCTTAACGTTGATCGGTCTCCTCAAAATATTGATAAAACCATTCAACTGGTATGATCTCCTCATTATAAATAAGAAATTCTCAATTTCATTCATCTGAAGCACTCAGCATGTAAGATCTCAAGCCTTCTGCTTTCTCGAAACCAAAGGGTTGGTGGTTTTAATTCATACATAGAACTCTCATATTATAATCCTCATAATTGTCGACGCTATTTTTCTGATGAACATTAACCCTGCTTACTTAAAGCAGTTTGTCACTGTAAATGTCGTCTCGATTGATTAATTAGCATTCTCTTTATTAGATCAACGTTATAGATCATTAATATTGATTCCTCAATTATGATATTCTCACATTTGTAATAATCTCAATGAAGAACAGACTTAGACTACTAAGCTTTCAATACAGGTATCTCCTCTAAGCCTGATCTCACTTTCATTACAACTCAGCCTACTCTAACAGTTCATTATTCAACCTTCTGTTTTTCTGATGAAATAATGAGGCTCTCGCAATCAATTTCAATTGTATCATCACTGTACACGCTGTGTTTAATTTTGAATTAATGGAACTATCTCAAGTCTAAGTCTGACTTCATCTAACCTCTCATTTTGAACATTTCTAGATTACCTCTGTTTTTGGTGGAATAATTCACTCTGAGTTTATAGATGATTTTAATATTTGTATTTTTTACTGTATTAACTTATGCATTTTATGATTGTGAATGATGTCAATATAGTATATTCTAAAACAAGTTGCAGAATGAGCTCCTATTCCAACACGAATGCGAAGTTCGAAAACGAGCGACGAAGGAGCGAGTTTTCGATAGCATGAGTGTTGGAATTGCTTTCTGCAACGAGTATTAGACGATATTTTCTCTATTTCAGTAAAGTTTTTGTGGGAAACTCTCGAAATTCAAATAATAATTCAGACTAGTGACTTTTGTAATGTATCTTGGCAGTTGGTGTCACTAACGAAATTTGACAGATTGCGAAATTTGAATCGAAAATTGAGTGGATCGGAGGTCAGTACTGACAACCACAAAACGAAAAATATAACTGAAAACAATGCTGTAATGAGTTTCATTACAGCACTACTTTCAGTACTGTAATGAACTCATTATGATACTGAAATAGAGAAAATGTTTTTTACACCACCATCTCCAACTCAATTATCTGGATACAGTCCTTCACAGTAATTTATCAAAATCAGAAACAACTCGGATTTTGAACAAAATGACTAATCTGTATCACATTTGACGTTTTCTGAATGTCAATTGACAATTTCTGAATAACAATTGAAGAGTGGAAGAGTCGAAGTGCCACTTTCCAAAATTTTAGATTTCATTTGTTGTGGGGTCTATGTGCCAATAGCCTATGAAATGTTTCATGTGCCATCGGCTTCAGGCAGTCATCATTTCTGATGAAAAAAAGATTTTCTTTCATAAGTTTGAGACATGCTTAATGTATTATCTCAGTTCGATTTTCTTGGCACTTAGACCGTTTTGAATTTCCACTCTTGAATTGGAAACGTCACCTACCTGGGTTAGCACCATAGACTGACTGACTAGCGTTCTGCGTATAAGACTGATTCGTCGTGGAATAGGTGTTGGCCTGCGTGATGGAAGGAAAGGCCGCTGAATTGTTGCCAGACTGGTAGGACGTGGCAGAGGAGTACGAATTCTGGTAGTTGTTCGCGTTCGGGGTGCTGTAAGATCCAGCTTGGCTATTTACATAACTGTTGCTCGGTTGGTAGGAACTCGCGGTGGTCTGAAACAAGAAACGGACGAATAAACACACACCCGCGAAAAACATCGAAACGGGACACCCTGTACATGTCCAAACGACAAGAAAAAAAAAATTGTGGTGCACAAACCTGGCTGGCGTTGTATGTCGTGTTGTAGGTTTTTGACTGATAGGAATTGTAAGTCGAATTTTGCGTGTAGGAATGGCCGTCGGTTTGTTTGGTCATGTCCAGTACCGCCTGCGACGTCGAAGATTGTGCCGCGGTGTTGGCGGCGGATGTCCTCGACGCTACCGAGTAGCTACCACCACCAGTCACGTGGTCTGATGTCGGAATGTTTTCTACGCTAGATAACAAAAAAATAAAGAATTGGTTAATTGAACGCCGGACAGTGGGAAACGGGCAAACATGGGCGTTTCCCGAGACGTTTTCGCGCCGATGCGATAGTATAGGGTGTCCCAAAATAAACCAAAATATGATGGAGAACATTTTTTTTAGTTTTCGATAGGTTTTCATTGAATTAAAGAGTGCATCGGATAAGGTTATAACACTTTGGGAAAATGACTTTCACAGCTTTGTTATAATTATTATATTCCAAGTATAGCATATAGAAAACAACATGGTTGCCAGACTGTTAAACCAAGTGTTTCACAACTTACGCGTTTTAGAAAATGAAAAATTGGAGAACGATTCATTGATTCTGAAACTTAAATGAGAGTATAATTGAATCGGATACAACCTAAACCAATTCTTATTACGAATGATATAAATACGTAGTCAGAATAGTGACATCAGCAACACAGCAAAGTGCAGACAATACAAACTTTAGAACTTGCAAAGTTTTTGGGCAATTCTAAAACAGATACATTTCTTCACGCCCTGCTAAGATTAAACTTTTGAGCTCATTTTTTGGGCGACCAGTGTGCGCAGGGCTGCAAGTGATTCAATCATCTTCCTGAATTTTTTCAATAAATCTTTTTAGAGTTGACGAAGTTGAACAATTTTCTTATAGGATATCTATGAAATCTTCGAAATGCGACAATCAAAATTTTCATTTTCTTTATATTTGACATTTTCTTCAGCGATCTAACTCTAAACTGACAGCTGTCAATCGTTTCTTTAGGATTGCCAACACTTTATTTCACAAAGTAATCCTGCATCAATTTTCGGACACCCCTCATTTGAAAATTTCCCAAGTGCACGTTTTCAAATAGAGATTTCTGAATGCATGACTTATGCAATGATTGGGTTCTGTTTCGTCTATTTAAGAATATGAGGAATGTTTCGAAAAAAGGGTAGGTGAAGCTTTCAACAAATCGTGACAGATTCTTGACGATTCATTCAAATATTTAAATACATTCTTCTTTTCTAAACAAGATTCTAGATATTTTTATTCTCATGAATTTGGTAACATAAAATCACAAATCTGGCCTTGAAAATTTGACACATCCCGCTGTGTATCGAACGAGAATTGAGGTTATGACGCTTGTCAAATATATTTATTTTCCAAGTCAACACCATGTTGCCGTTTCTAAATTCTTAGCAATTACGTATTTCTCTGAATGTGAATTTATTCGGAAAATGAATGAATTGGAAAAGATGCGATGGACGAAAATAATTAACGATTACATGAATTGATAGAAAGGATTCCTATTCTAGTTATTTGCAATATCTCGATTTCGAACAATATGTTAACAAAGAACCATCACCTCATATGTGATTTTATAAAAGTGAATTGAGTGTTAAATTTTTTTCTTGTGAACAGTCTAGGAAAACAGACGAAAATATCAGTATTTTTCTAATACTGATTTAGTAATAAAACACATAGGACGTCATGGTATCGTTTTTAGGAGTTGGTGAACCTGATGAAAAGTCAGTGTGCACACAGAAAAATATCGTTAATGACAAAATGACGTTGCCAGTTTGTTTCTTCTTAACATATTGTTCGAGATCGAAATATCGCGAATAACTAGAAATCAATTCATATAAACGTGAATAATTTACGTCCATCACATCTTTTTGAAATCATTATTTTTCGAATAAATTCATTCTGAGAAATACGTAATTGCTAAAAATGTAGAAATGTTGACTTGGAACATGAAAATATTTTGACAAGCGTCATAACCTCCATTTTCGTTCGATACAGAGTGGAATGTGTCGAATTTCCAAGGCCAGAGGTGTCATTTTAATATTTGTGAATGGAGTATAAGCATATTGAAAATGAATCTATAATGATATTCCATTTCAATCGACATCAAAGTGACTGCTTCTAGAAAATATATTTTTCAATCAGTTTAATTGTATCATTAGTAAACATTCATTGGGTCATTCTTTCATTATTTATGTGTTCCTTCGGCTCTTAAATTGCTGCACTCTCGTATAAAAAGGAATGAACCAAAAAATTTCAGAAAGGTTTTTTTCGACATTTGAAAAAGAAAACTGCTCCGAGTAGTTCATCTGTTCCAACAACAATTAAATTCATCAGCGGAAAAGATATATAAACGATGAAACATTTCTCATATTCATCACCTTGAAATCAGACATTTATGGCATCCATTGAAAATTAGGAAATTGATATCAAAACAAAATTTTCCTTCACGATGACGTGAATTCATTCATGTTGTTTAATTATAATTCCTATATTCTTGAAAATTGTCACGACATAAGTCTACCCTGAACAATATAAAAAGTGTTGCTACGGTGTGTGGCACATTGAAGAGTAACAAAACCTTGGATTCAAGGAGAAAAGGCTATCATCGGATCAGAACGTAAATAGACCGGTTTAGTTCCTCTTAAAACACATCAGATCATACAGTGAAGCTTCCTCCAAAACAAGACGATCGTGATCAGGTTGTTGATCTCACAGAAAACGACGGAATGTTGAATTCTGGAAGAAGGAGCCTCCCGAACAGGATTCGAACCATGGTTCCCTCTGATTTTCGGCTGAAAACTCTTCGAGATGTTAGTACCAATTCTTCACGTTCTTAAAGTATCCTGTTTGGGGGCGTCCTTTTTCAGAATTCGACATTCTCTCTTCATGCCGTTAATTTTCATTTCATCGAAACTTTTTCGATTGTTGTATACTCACATTCTGAGTTAAAGCTGAGCTAATACTGCTTTGCGCGTTGGCTTTGGCGAGTACGCGTCCAAATTCGAGTTTTGATTCGCGTTGCTGAGATCCATGGTTGCGGTCTGCGCCGGCGCCGCGGCGTCGATCGACGTGTTGTTGGTGCCGCCGTACTTCTGGTCGACGGCGCCGCCGTCGAACGAGCTGCTGTCCGACATGAATCCATCGCGCCGAACTGCACGTCCAGGTACCCTATGCTGCTGTTCAGATCTGCGGGCATCTCGACCGCGCTCGACGGGATCTAAAAAGAAAAATTGATAGTAAAAAAGATTCAATAAGTTAAAGAAACTAATGAACGCACTGAGAAATTAAAACGAATTCTGAGATAGTTATAAGTTTCAAAAAATATATTCATAGCATGAAGAGAAACAGAGATAATCAACAACGTCAAAATCACCCAAAATTAAACAACCATGTACAGGGTGGGCAAAATTGGTGATACCTGAACTACAACTTTTTAACCGTGAGATATAGATTAAAAATAAATGACACGTCACGGTGGTCCTTTTTAAAGAAACTGATAATGCCATCACCTTAATTCCTGTAACTTCTTTTGTTTTCGAGTTAAAGGCCAAAATTCAAATTTGGTCGATTTTGACTTTTCTGTTTGTGCTAGGATGTTGAAATGAAAATATTATGTAGGCACTTTTTTCAAAGCAATCCAATAGCGTACTTTGTTTTTTCCCAAGAGGTTTCCTTACTGAACTATAGTATAAAGTTGTGTTTTTTCTTATGGAAACAATAGTTTGAATTGGCTTAGAAAGAATCGCCATTTTTTCCCCGTTTCAGAAATATATCATACATCGCCCTTAAATTCATTCAGATATCATGAAAAATATAGTTTGTATTTGAAATTTGAATTATTGAGTATTAAGAAGGCTAAATCACAGAATAATATGTCTTCGAGCATGGTGTCATTATTATTTTGCCATTGAAATACTTGATTTAATTCTCGGTGTTTTGATATCTGTTCAGAGAAACTGTCATTTATCAAAATTCGAAGTCATTATTGCCGGCAATAGGGAAATGTTCGAAAACTACAAGGAATATGATATGTTAAAATGTTTTATTCCAGCAGCAATAATGACTTCGCATTGACAGTTATTCGGAACAGAGATCAAACCACGAAGTATCCAATCGCAACATAATAATGACACTATTATTCTGTGATTCAACCAGCTTAATATTCAATAATTCAAATTTCATACACAAACTATATTTTTCATATCTGATTGAATTTAAGGACGATGTATGATATATTTCTGAAACAGGGCAAAAATGTTGATTATTTCTATGCCATTTCAAACCATCGTTTCCATAGGAAAAAAAACACAACTATATGTTACAGCTCAGTAAAGAAACCTCTTGGTACAAAAAAGAGTACGCTAGTGGATAGCAATGAAAAAAGTGCTCATATAATTTTTCCATTTTAATATCCTAGCACAAACAGAAACAGATTTATTGGCCAGAGTTTCAATTTTGGCCTATAACTCGAAAGAAAAAGAAGATAGAGGAATGCAGTTGATGGCGTCATCAGTTTCTCTAAAAAAGACCACCGCAACGAGTCATCATCTTCATATTTTTTTTTATATATGTAACTCTCGGGAAAAGGTGATCTTATTGCGCGTTTTCACGCGTCCCCGAGATGAAATCAGTAAGAATTGGTTAGTGCGCGTCTTGAATTGCTGCAAGTTACCTTATTTTTTCATTCTGTCAATGTCGACTTAAGATGCGCATGAAAATCTGCGAAATAAATGAAGACGTCAGGCGTCGCGGCGCTATCAAAATTTTTTTCTCTCAGGGACATATCTTCATATCATGTCATTCGAAAGATAATTTCATTCAAAATTTATGGAGACATAGATATGATTTTATGCCTTGAATTCAAGAAAACTAGTTTTCTAGCCAATGTGCCTCTTTAAATAAGATGAAATATGTGGCTACAGCAAGATGTGGCTACAGCAAGATGGGGCTTCATGCCACGCTGCCATCTCAAGAGATATTTAAATCAGGAATTCGAAAATAAATCGATAGGAACCAATGGACCCATCAGATATCGCTAGACCTAACATGCTAATGGATTACTTTCTGAGGGGAAACCTAAAAATATGGTATACCGAAGTAATATCGATGTGGATAGACCTTTCACACAGGAGTATAAATTTTCAGGAAAAAACTTCATCTCTTAAATAAAATGAAAAAAAAACAAACAAACATCGATTTCATTAAGGTTTTTGATTCTTCTCACGACGACAGACCAATCTACATAAAACAGAAACGTCACCTGTGGACAGTACTACCAACACACAAATGCGACGAATGAATGTTAACGTCTGAAAATTATATAGAAAAATTGAAAATTAATGGCTTTGCAGACGCAATTAAGTTCTGGAAAAAATGTCCGTCCCGAGCAGGATTTGAACCTGCGACCCTCGAATCACTAGTCCAATGCACTAACCAACTGTGCCATCGGGAAGGTCGAAGGTTCCATCTGATCTTCGGTTGGCGACTCTTCCAGAATTCGATGTTAGTTTGTTAGTTTAATTTCTTCAAGAACTATGACGCTCGTGAAGAATTCTTTGTATTATATTGTATTTTCCATGCATATGGGTTTCTGTGAAACCCCTCATAAGCCACTTAAAGCTTTGGGGAGTTAGGGTTGGAAGGGGAACTCATTCGCTATCAGTGGTCATCGATGATTCGATTTTTACCTTTCATCCGATTGCGTCTTTCGCGATTTATCGGTATAGATGAGTTCCCCTTCCAACGCTAACTCCCTAAAGAATTCTTCACGAGCGTCATAGTTCGTGAAGAATGAAACTATCATCGAATTCTGGGAGAGTCGCCAACCGAAGATCAGATGGACCTTCGATCTTCCCGATGGTTAGTGCATTGGACTGGTAATTCGAGGGTCGCAGGTTCAAATCCTGCTCGGGATGGTCATTTTTCCAGAGTTCAATTCCGTCCGCAAAGCCATTAATTTTCAATTTTTTCCACAAAATGCGCCATTTCGAAAACTCCCAATTCCCATCGAAATACTATTCTAGCAAATTCCCGACTTACTTTCGACGGAGGGCGGCACCCTGGCCCTCTGGGTCTTGGTCCTCAGGGTCGGCTGCGAGGCTACGGCCTCAGGGGTGGTCCCGTAGCTGTGGTCACGGGGTATTGGTTGTTGACGTAGTTGTGGTCGGCTGCGCGCCGTACGTCTGAGAGCTGTTGAAGCCTTGCGAGGGCACCGTCGGGGCGCCGGCGTTGTACTGCTGCGCGGGGTTCTCGTTGCTCTGAGACTGGAACGTTTGGATGCTGAAAAGTTATTATTATTATTAGAGTAGAGGTAAACCTATAAACTCAAAAATGATGAAAAATCACAAAATGAAACTGAGAGAACATTCGAAAAGCTATACAAGAAAAAGAGAAAAAAAGGAAATATTCATATCACCACACTTCAGAACATCACACAAACGGGAGTTCTTGAATGTGTTGACTGTTCCTGATTCACAATGATATGGCATATCATGCATTGCTTTTTCATTTTAATTCAATTTAAAATTGTTGATGGCATAAATGAAAGTCTTCAAAGTCAAATATCTCAAAAGTGCTTTTTTGCAGATACGCCCTTTTCAATTAACACGGCAGTACAGTTCCTCAAATTTTTTGTTCATTTAGGAACTCACAAAGCCGATAAAAACATCTCCTTAGGAGAAAGCTTTTAAAGCTCCTTTTTTGTGCACCGAAAGATAGTTTCTTAATTTTTTCTGGTAAAATGATTCCGAATTGTTAACAAACAATAAGTAACATTCTTCTGCAGTTATGTGAAATTTGAACAATCAAAAGATTTTTTCCTCTAATATCATAGGGATGTTCTATACTTTTAAATTCAGAAGGACTATTGATTACAGACTCATATACAGGGTGACACAGACTCATGGTACACCTCCATTTTCTCCCTTGTCTCTGTAGCTATATTTCTGAAATTTGGAACATTGAATATACTCACTATAGGGCACTTTTTGACATAATCAAAAAAAATCTAATTTCCGGTTTTTACATTTTTGAAATCTCCATAATTTTCTTGATCTAATGTTGTTAGTGTTCGATAGCTACCTTGATGAATTATTGTGATTGAACTCAAATTTGTCTGAACTCCATTATCGTGTTCGTATTGGTTATTCAGAAAAAAAAAAATTTATATGGATGGATACCCCACCGATGATACTTTCGAATGACGTCAGAGTACCATTATGCTACCATTTGACAAAACGGAGTTTCGAGTGAAAAATGGTTTGGTTTACTTTTTGGGCACTTTTTTCGAACCACGATACTTTTTAAATCGAAATTACTGTAGTGGAGCATTATTTTGATTATTTGGAATAATTTTAGGAAGTTCATTGCTATGGGGAATAATTAGATTGAGAAAATTATGGAGATTCCAAAAAGTGATAATATACCCGGTGATATAGCTTTAACAGAAAAGTTTTAGATAAGAAAAAAAAAAGGTATGGCAATAAATCACACATCATGTAGATAAAAAGAAATTTATTCATAAAATTTACAATAGGTTTTATGCGACTGAAAAAAAATTTGCGAAGGTGTAGAATGTGTATTGAGGCTCGAGGGGTGGCCACTTTGAAAACCTATTGTAAATTTTATAAATAAATTTTTTTTTATCTACATGATGTGTGATTTATTGCCATACCTTTTTCTTTCTCTTATCTAAAACTTTCTTATAAAGCTAATTTTCATTGATTTTCAGCATTTTTCTATCATTGCTTGATCAGAAAATCTTAAAACGGCAAAAAAATATATTTTTGAGTAAACGTCTAGTTTTTTGATTTTTTCCACCTCGTTGACTTTGAAGGCTAATTCTAGCAAAAGTAAACCGTTGAGTACCATTTTTATTGAAGATTCTGAAAGTGTTGAGCGGAGTTTTTAAGCCTACTAAGAAACCCTGAAGTAACCAGTTTACATTTTTAATTTAAATTTTAAAAATTTTAGATCATGATCCAAAATACGTAACTTTCTCACTTGAGACCAACATTTTCATAATTTTCATCAGAGTAACGATGCTGGTTAGTTTATATATAAAAGTACAATTCCTGGCGATCTATCTACAAACAAACAAAATATCAGAAAAGTCTTGTATCTTTTAGAAAAAAAAAAATTTTTGAAGATGTTCAAGTTGAAATTCTCAAATTTCATGAAAAAATTCATAACTCGGAAACCGTGAAAAATCGGATAACATACAGGGGAGTGATTCGAATAACCCCATGACATGAGGGACCTGTTTTTTTTTATGACGTCAATCGTCCGGCCACCCTGTATAATAGACTGCCAAGTCACATTAGGAGAGAAACAAATATTAGAAAATTTAAAAAAAAAACCATCTATGAAATGTTAATGACATTAGAGCCTTATGATTTAGGAGAATTTTATGATAAATTGTAATTTTTTTTTTTTTTTTGACTCATTATCTTCTTTGCTGCTTGTAGTTACTAGAAATAAAGATTTTTTTCTATTCTATTCTAACAGAATACTCACCTTGCCGTACTTGTCGCTATTCTGTTGCGTCAACTGGTTCAGGTATTTGGTCTGAGCGGCGTTCAGGTGCCCACCATCGGAACCGGACTCTGAGGCGGCAACGGCCCCCCCCTGCTGCTGCAGCTGGTTGATCTGCAGGGTCTGGCTGAGCTGCTGACTAGCGGTGTCCAGGGCCCCTCGTGCTGGTTCTCCATGGGCGGCGCGTCCAGCTTGACGGTCGCGCTCGGCGTGAATATCTTCGTATCGGCCCAGACTACCGTGTATTCTTCTGGACCATTCGTCAGTGCCTGGGAAGTCATCCCAGGTTTCTCAACTGAAACCGTAGGCATTTGTTGTCTCGTTCTACGTTCGGAGGGAGGATCCGTGGTGGAAGAATACCAAGTGTGTTCGTAATGAATCTTATTTACGTTTCATGTTGGCGCATGACGTCACTCTAGACAAATTGTTTGAAATGGTCTACCTCTGTTTCTTGAAAATGATCGTTCATACCTCTTTACCGGAATTTTTTGGAATTTTCTTGTTTTTAAAGTGAATATTAGGTGATGTGTACCTGTTTTGTTGGATATTCAAAGGGATGATTATTGAGAATTCAGAAAACTAGCTGATGCAGTGAAGTATAATCCCCTGTCCATTAATTTAAATTTTTCGCTTTTCGAATGGAATATTTCTGACAACAACTCATACTGGGAGAACACAGGTGTACCAAGTTCGAAGGCCCTTTCGGCGTTTCTGGAGAACTGGACCTATTTGAAATCTGAAAATTTGGATTATATTATTGTTTGACATAATCTACCGAATATTCTATGAGCATGAGCACTTTCAGTTATAAATTTTTTTCTGTTTTTTGTTTTCGAATTTGATAGAGTATGCAATTCTTTGAATTCATTCGTACTAAAATCGTTACATTCGTCGAAATACTTTCCAAAATATCGAAAAAAACTGAAGAAAAAAGGAGTATGAGTGTATTCGATATTATGTTTGTTATTTCTAATCTAGATATATCGTAAGCACAAACCGCTTTAACATTTCTGAAGGCGAAGAATGTGGAAATATTGTTACAGAGTGTTCCAAATGTTGGTTCAAAA
>JAVSIQ010000744.1:0-18523 GCA_038502775.1 Hippodamia convergens | reverse complement strand
AAACTATAAAAACAGTTTTGTTTTTTTTGTTGGACATGAATGAATATTATAATAATAAAAATAATATCGACTTTATTTACTAAACTGGTACAAAAAGGGGGTATTTAGCTTAAAGCTATTCTTACAGTATAACCTTATCATACCGTCATCAAAGAACTCAAAATATAAAATTTTCTTCACCAATGTAAAAAAGAATGAACAACAAAAATAAATACTTTTACTCGTGGATATATGGCCACCCAGAATATTCACCCACTGAATAATACTCACATATGTTGCAAATAGACTGTACCCTAAAATTAACACCGCGCGATCCAATCATAACCAGTGATGAATGAATTATTATATCCTACAACGAACAAGACTAAGCAGAAATCAATTGCAGAATTGCCCAAGGTAGAGTACACGTAGCCTTCTCTTGAAAGAAAGTATGGAGCTGGCTTTGATATCATCATCTAATCGGTTATAGAGCTTTACGACATATAAGAGAAACTCCTTTGAAATGTGACCGTTCTATGCTTCGGTATTGATAACATATTTCTAAATCTTACTTGAACACCATGCACGTTCCATCTATAAGAAATTTTTTCACGCAGATATTCAGGAGAATTTGTTCGGATCACGTTATGGGTCAGAGCAAGCAGATGCATCTCCCAAACCCTTGACATAGGCAACCACCTCAACGTCTTCAAGTGTTGTGAAACGATCGAACTTTGTGATACCAAACATACCTACAGCATATGGGCTGGACCTGCTGGATCCGTCTTTCTGTAACTTTGTCCAGACAAGGCCCGTAAACAACATTACCATGTTGAAAAACCGAGAGAACGACTGACTCGCACAAAATCTTTCGAAGGTGAAAATTCAAAATTTGACGGTTTACGTAGAGCACTTTAAGCCTGGAGTAAGATCTTCTCAACAACAATGCAACATGATCCGTGAAACGTAGGTTGCGATTCATCAACAATCCCAGATTACGCACCAAGTCAGCTTAAGGAATGGGATCACCATTAACTATGGATGAAAGTTATTCCGCAAGACTTCAGAACATACTTGTGTATTACCAAATAACGTAAAGGTTGATTTTGCAGAATTCATGTTCAAATTATGCCCAGCTGCAAACTGATATATGACTTGCAAATCACTATTCAGGGAGTTATTAGCCCCTACGAAATCTTCAGGATTGAAGCTGCAATACAACTGAATATCATCAGCGTAACCATGAATGGAACAAAATTTCACAACTTTGAATAAATCGAAAATGTAAACTAAAAAACAGCAGAGGTCCAAGAACCGATCCCTGCGGCACCCTTGTTGTTAGCGGAAGGCTTCCAGATAATTTCTCATTGCACATAACACGCTGCTTTCCTCCCTTAAGGTACGAGTTGAAAAATACCAATGAACATCCGACAATCCAACATGCTGCAGCTTAGCCAGCAAAACATCATGATCGACTGTGTCGAATGCCTTAGAAAGATCTAGAAGCACCAGAACTGTAATTTGGCCTTTACCAATGGCTCCCAGAATATCATCGGTGACCTTTAGACAGTTACCGTATAGTAGTAGTACTATGATTCCTCCTGAAGCCAGATTGGCAACAGTGGTAATATACCATTTACATTGAGATAATCAGCTAACTGTTTGTGAATGATCTTTTCCAGAATTTTGGACAAAACTGTAAGTAAACCGATTGGGCGGAAATCTGCAGGACAGGTTGAACAACAGCCTCCTTCCAAAAATCAGGAAAGACACCGGATTCCAAACAAGAATTTATGATATGACAGACCTGAGGTAGCAAATGAGGAAAACAAAAGGACAACATTTGTGGGGAAATACAGTCACGCCCACATGCCTCAGACTTGATGGAATGAAAAATCGACTCAATCTCTTTCACGGATGCAAGTGTGAACTCAAACCGATTATCACAAAAACGTGATATTCTCTTATAGCAATTGACAGTATCCTGACAGTCATGATGTGAATTCGGCAGTTTCGAGAAAAACTGGTTCATTTCGTTTTCACTCGCTATGATATTCGGAATCTCTCTTCCTTTCGGACCCACCACACATATTGTTTGGGATTATTCCAATGAGGCTTCAACAACAGTTGTTTTTTCAGTTGGAGTTTTTCATTTGGCTTGTCTTCAGTACTTTGACATATCTATTCACCCCATATGAATTAAAAGTGTTAAATTTCTGGTGAGCTTCCCTTTACTCGCTGTATTTTGTGGTTGTTTTTTCAGCGTTATCTGATAAATCTGAGTCGATCTCTCTCCAACTTTTCTTAGTGGAAGTGCAGTTTCATAGATCCAAAAATTGGATCAGCATCTAAATCATCTCCTTCTTTCTCAGAATCATTATTCAATAATTCTAATAGCACCAAAACATCCCCCTTTCGCTCCGCTACTGATTCACCTTTTTTGAAATTTTCAGCTTCATTTTCGAAAATGATTAATATTGTAAAAACTACTCAACTATGAATATTCAATGATTATCTTTTTCAAAGCATTTCTTTCGAAAATTTAGATAACCTAAGAAATAAAAGGTCATAAAAGGCTGCAACTGTTTATCTCATAAAATCTTGTTGTAAGAATGAGAATTACTCTAAAGTAGTATCATGATTTGGTGTTCCAATGTGCGGAAAAACTTCTTCGTATCATTAGCTTTTCGAAAGGCACATACGTCAATAATTTCTCCATGCTATCAATAAATATGGCCTGAAAACCGAGCAAGTTGCAGACTTTTTCGAGTTATTCAGATATTTCCTACTTCACTCGTGATTGGGCCATATTTCGTTCAATTCGACAATCCTCGAAAGAATTGTCATGACAAATAACAGATCAAATCACCAAACTGTTCGCTATTTTTTGATACAACGATCAGAAAAGATAAAGTTAATTTTTTTAAATAACAAAAAGATGATATACCGCTGACAGTACGATCACGAATTATTTTTTGTCTATCTTTCTCTAACAAAAATTGTATGAAAAAGGTTGGAAAATTGAACTTAGACATAAACATAAATGAGAAAATAAACGAAATTAAAGATCCTGCTCAAATAGTCTCCTTCGATTTATATTGCATGCACGCAGTCATGGCTTGCTTCTGAAATTATAACCTTCGTGGAAAAGTTATTCTTTACGTGCTGAGAAGCTTTCAAAATCAGCATCCTCAATTCTCAATCTGTCGTCACTGTACTATAATAGTTAATAGTTTAAAACGGGCTACAGTCCACTGCGGACTGATGGTCTATTGTGCCCCCTGACAAAGCTTTACAGCTCGCCTTCCAGTACCAGAGATCTTATGAAATCCAATATCTCGGAAGGCTTCAGTGAGGCTAATTCCTCACTCCTACAGGTCTCTTGACCAAAGCATTGTTTCCTTTGGCTTACAATGCCAAAGCATTCTGTGACTAGGTGAATAGGAGTTTCTTCCTCCTCCTCACAGAATCTACACTCGTCAGTGTCCGATACGCCCATTCTTAGCAAGTGCTTTCTGAGGCGACAATGCCCTGTAAGAAAGCCAGTGAGGAGATGTAGTTGGTTCTTACTGAGATCCAAATATTTTTTGGATCTTGCAGTTTCAAAATTCCGAAGGAACTTTTTGGAGTTATCCAACCCTGGGAGATTCTGCCAGAGTTGTTCTCTTTCAGTTTTCTCCTTCTCCAAAAACTCCTTCTTATATGTACATTTTCCTATACACAAAAAGGTTCTGGGCAGTGAGTGTTCACTGTACTATACACTAGCTATCTAATGTGACCTTAAACTCAAAAATCACATGTGTTCAAATCCAGACATCTGGCCGGCCAAAGAATTGGTAAACCAAGCCCATTCAACGTCGGGAATAGCAACAAAACATAAATTTGAGCTGGTGAAAATCCAGATCAAGGGGTTCACTGCAGGAACGTGCTGTCGAACCATCGTAGCAGATGGACCGGGATCTGAGTAATTAGTCGTCCTCAGTATTGCTTAAAGTTTAAATCCTCCGTCGATGACAGTCAAAATGAGCCGCAGAACTTTATTCAATGCTGTCGGGAAACGTTTTGGTATCAGCGAGCAAGTAACAGTTTGGTTATTTGATATGTTATCTGACAAGTCATGACAATATTCCGAGGATTGCCGAAAATGATCAACCATGGCCCGCTTACGAATCTCGAGTTAATAGAGGATACCTGAATATCTAGAAAAGATGAATATATAACTTCACTTTGACAGCATAATAGTTGAAAAAGTGTTTTTGAGAAATTTTGATGAACGATCGTAATTGCGTCAGGTCATTATCAGTGTTTTCCGTTTTCTGAATTCCCTTCGTATATGACGATAAAAAACTGTTGAGTGTTATACTTTCGTAGTATGTACCTTAATTCAAATTGAAATTAATTCATGATATCGCACCCTCGCTACAAAAGTGACACACTCAAAATCAAAAGTCGAAAATATTCAAATGCTAAATATTTTCTAATTAATTGGAAATATCAAACAGACACCAATTTTGATATATAGGTAACTATATGATATATGAAGGACCCACTGATGTGAATAAAAAGTTTCTGATTCAATCTAGGCTCGTTTTCTGATTTAATTCATAGCATAAAACGAAAAAAGTGAATTTTGAGTTGTGTCACTTTTGTAGCAAGGTGCGATATTGCTATTAACCATATAAGCTAAATTAATGGCATATCACGAGAAAAACTAATGATTCTTTCTAAGTTATAATTAACTATTGTTTCCATAAGAAACATGCAACAAGAAAACCTCTTGAGAAAAAACATAGTACGCTACTAGATTGCTATGAAAAAATTGTCTTTTGAAAGTTTTTGTTTCAACATTGTAGCACTAACAGAAACGGAGATAATGACCAAAGTTGAATTCGCCCAAATTTCAATTTGGCCTAAAACTCGAAAACAAAAGAAGATAGAGGAATGAAGTTGATGGCATTATGAGTTTCTCTAAAAAAAGACGACCGTAATGAGGCATTCATTTTGCTCTATCTCGTTCGGTTAGAACGTTGTTGTTCATGTACCCTGTACGTACGGTATGAGAACATATGATTGTCTATTTCAAACTCCTGAAGAAAACTCAGAAATGAAGTTAAAACCGGTTGACATTATTTTTGAGACAGTGGTTTTGCTAAACCCTAGACCTTCTTTTTCTCGAAAAATCAATCGCATTGTTAGCAAATCCATAAATCAAATGCTGTCACTTTCACCTTATCTGATGAGGAGAACATCATGATTTTTGAAACTCAAACCTTTAAAAGCAGTGAAAAAAATAAAATATCAATTATTTTTTCCTGGAATGAATATAATTTCAGCATAACAGCATATAAGTTGAAATAGTTTATTCAAGACCTTTTGATGGATAATTATATGAATTTTGAGAGAAAAAATGTCTTGGGTTGAAAAAAAGACTTTTTCAGAAATAATGCCAACCAATTGTGACTCTACGTTGTTTTCCGTTTCCAGAATCATCTGTGCATATGACAACAAAAGTGGTTTTGTTGAACCTTATTTTTCACGAAAAATCATATTGTTAGCATAAACATAAATCAGATGAAGGCAGGCTTCACACTTTATTCTGAGGGAAACATCCCGACCGTAAAAAAAAAGATTCAGCAATAGAGTCCACTTTTTCAGTGTGGTTCTCGTCTTCTAAGTGGTTCTCAGTTGTGTCTCTCAAATCATAATGTAAATTTTTCTCTTTGTCGTCAATTTCAAACAGTCAGATCTGAAAGGTGAACCGTGATATAGAAACAGCCACTGCTCTATAATAAAAAAACAACATTCTTCAGAATGAAGTATTTCAGCCCATATTATTTCTTACTAAATAAATAAATCATGTATTGATCTCTTGAGAGAAGAAATTATGAATGTGACAAGTCAGAGAGAAAACTTAACAAAACCAATCATTGAAAGTGTCATTTAAAAATTCAACTACAGTATAATAACAATTTTTTAATAACTAATCCTTAACATTCGTATTCTCTAAGATTGAGAGATCGAATATGGAAGGGTAAATAATCAAACAGTTCTATGCTCTGATGAGTGGGCCACATTTCGAATTTTTTTGTCTTGCATTTTGATATACCTTAACAGCTCTTCTCCACTTTTTGTATGGTAGTTATGAAAGCTAGATAATTTTGGGATACTATTCTCTTTTTCCTTAATATATACTAAGGATATAAGAATGAAAATACGAAACAGCATGAGAATACTATTTCGTGACGAGCTTGGAGTTATGTCATAAATCATTCGCAATATTCTTTTTTGGATTATAAAGACTTTACCAGCTCCTGAAGAATTTCCCCAAAGGAGGGTATTGTAAGATAAACGACTGAATACTAAGCTGTGATAAATATTGATCAACGATGACATCTTACTCTACTTATAGTAAAAAATGAGCTGTTCAATCTATTACAGACAAAATCAATGTGACTGAACCATTTCAAATTATGATCCAGAAGAACTCCAAGGAACTTACACAGTCTTCAGATGTAGTCACATTATCAAGGTGTCGATGAACAAGCTTCTTATTATTGATCCATCAGCCACATTTAGGTATCTTCGTCTGGTGTGAAATTTTGAAAATCATTAATTCCTCAAAATAGATTGATGAATGAAAGTTTAACTGACAAAATAGCGAAAACGAGAGAGTAGATGTATCTGATGAATCTTTAAATTCCACCCATTCTTAATTGCCCAAGACTGAGAAAAGACTATAATCCAGAATAAAATCAGCGATGGATTGAGAAGATACACGAACAAAACTAAGTTCAAAAATCTTCTGTGCATAACTCGAACTAATTGAACTCCACGTAGTTTTTCTTAAAACAAGGCATGCTTATAAGATATTTCCAACATTATTTCAATATTTCACAGCCTTCAGAGATGGCAATAATTACACAGTCTTCAGATGTAGTGACATTATCAAGGTGTCGATGAACAAGCTTCTTATTATTGATCATCAGCCACATTTAGGTATCTCTCTTCATCTGGTGTGAAATTTTGAAAATCATTAATTCCTCAAAATAGATTGATAAATTAAAGTTTAACTGACAAAATAGCGAAAACGAGAGAGTAGATATATCTGATGAATCTTTCAAGAAATGGGAAGCAACTGAATCAAGTCCACTTGTAGCAAGGAAATAGGAAATTGATCAATTCCACCCATTCTTAATTGCCCACGACTGAGAAAAGACTATAATCCAGAATAAAATCGGCGATGGATTGAGAAGATACACGAACAAAACTAAGTTCAAAAAATCTTCTGTGCATTAACTCGAACTAATTGAACTCCACGTAGTTTTTCTTAAAACAAGGCATGCTTATGAGATATTTAAAACATTTTTTCAATATTTCACAGCCTTCAGAGATGGCAATAATTACACAGTCTTCAGATGTAGTGACATTATCAAGGTGTCGATGAACAAGCTTCTTATTATTGATCCATCAGCCACACTTAGGTATCTCTCTTCATCTGGTGTGAAATTTTGAAAATCATTAATTCCTCAAAATAGATTGATAAATGAAAGTTTAACTGACAAAATAGCGAAAACGAGAGAGTATATATATATATATCTGATGAATCTTTAGAAAAATGGGTAGCAACTGAATCAATATCGCTTGTAGCAAGGAAAGAGGAAAATTGATCAATTCCACCCATTCTTAATAGCTCACGACTGAGAAAAAACTACAATCCAGAATAAAATCAGCGATGGCTTGACAAAATAAACGAACAAAACTAAGTTCAAAAAATCTTCTGTGCATTAACTCGAACTAATTGAACTCCACGTAGTCTTTCTTAAAACAAGGCATGCTTATGAGATATTTCCAACATTATTTCAATATTTCACAGCCTTCAGAGATGGCAATAATAACACAGTCTTCAGATGTAGTGACATTATCAAGGTGTCGATGAACAAGTTTCTTACTATTGATCCATCAGCCACATTTAGGTATCTCTCTTAATCTGGTGTGAAATTTTGAAAATCATTAATTCCTCAAAATAGATTGATTAATGAAAGTTTAACTGACAAAATAGCGAAAATGAGAGAGTAGATGTATATGATGAATCTTTAAAAAAATGGCTAGCAACTGAATCAAGTTCACTTGTAGCAAGGAAAGAGGAAATTGATCAATTTCACCCATTCTTAATTGCCCACGACTGAGAAAAGACTATAATCCAGAATAAAATCGGCGATGGATTGAGTAGTTACACGAATAAAAACTAAGTTCAAAATATCTTCTGTGCATTAACTCGAACTAATTGAACTCCACGAAGTTTTTCTTAAAACAAGGCATGCTTATGAGATATTTCCAACATTATTTCAATATTTCACAGCCTTCAGAGATGGCAATAATTACGCAGTCTTCAGATGTAGTGACATTATCAAGGTGTCGATGAACAAGCTTCTTATTATTGATCCATCAGCCACATTTAGGTATATCTCTTCATCTGGTGTGAAATTTTGAAAATCATTAATTCGTCAAAATAGATTGATGAATGAAAGTTCAACTGACAAAATAGCGAAAACGAGAGAGCAGATATATCTGATGAATCTTTAAAAAATGGGTAGCAACTGAATCAAGTTCACTTGTAGCAAGGAAAGAGGAAAATTGATCAATTCCACCCATTCTTAATTGTCCACGACTGAGAAAAGTCTATAATCCAGAATAAAATCGGCGATGGATTGAGAAGATACACGAACAAAACTAAGTTCAAGAAATCTTCTGTGCATTCACTCGAACTAATTGAACTCCACGTAGTTTTTCTTAAAACAAGGCATGCTTATGAGATATTTCCAATAATATTTCAATATTTTACAGCCTTCAGAGATGGCAATAATTACACAGTCTTCAGATGTAGTGACATTATCAAGGTGTCGATGAACAAGCTTCTTATTATTGATCCATCAGCCACATTTAGGTATCTCTCTTCATCTGGTGTGAAATTTTGAAAATCATTAATTCCTCAAAATAGATTGATAAATGAAAGTTTACCTGACAAAATAGCGAAAACGAGAGAGTAGATGTATCTGATGAATCTTTAAAAAAATGGGTAGCAACTGAATCAAGTTCACTTGTAGCAAGGAAAGAGGAAAATTGATCAATTCCACCCATTCTTAATTGCCCAAGACTGAGAAAAGACTGTAATCCAGAATAAAATCGGCGATGGATTGAGAAGATACACGAACAAAACTAAGTCCAAGAAATCTTCTGTGCATTAACTCGAACTAATTGAACTCCACGTAGTTTTTCTTAAAACAAGGCATGCTTATGAAATATTTCCAACATTATTTAACATTTCACAACCTTCAGAGATGGCAATAATTCTGCCGTAGGTTATGGTGCAAACGACTCTTATTTATTTCCGCCACTATGAGAACAAACATTTTTTCCATGTGAGCGACACACTCCCCTCCTTGTACTGCAAAAAGTGTACGAAAGAGGAAAATGCCCTTCGTCCAATTGACACACGAAAAGAATGAAAAATCCGCTCGGCCGGAAATACGTGTCATTCTTCATAACGCATCTATTTTTTGCAGTGGGATCCCCCAGGGGTGGGCAAACGCGGAGATAATGACCAGAGTTGAAATCGCCCAAATTTCAATTTTGGCCTATAACTCGAAAACAAAAGCCACGATTTGAGTACGAATGTATTCAGAATTGCATACTCTATCAAATTCTAAAAAAAAAAAACAAAAATTTTTGAAAATTTTTTTTTCCCTGTATAACTGAAAGTGGTCAGGCTCCAAGAATATTTTAGATCGATAGATAATGTCCAACAATAACATAATCCCAATTTTCAGATTTCAGATAGGTCCAGGTGAAATTTTGAAAATCATTAATTCCTCAAAATAGATTGATGAATGAAAGTTTAGCTGACAAAATAGCGAAAACGAGAGAGTAGATATATCTGATGAATCTTTAAAAAAAAGTGTGGCAACTGAATCAAATTCACTTGTAGCAAGGAAAGAGGAAAATTGATCAATTCCACCCATTCTTAATTGTCCAAGACTGAGAAAAGACTGTAATCCAGAATAAGATCGGCGATGGATTGAGAATATACACGAACAAAACTAAGTTCAAAAAATCTTCTGTGCATTAACTCGAACTATGTGAACTCCACGTAGTCTTTCTTAAAACAAGGCATGCTTATGAGATATTTCCAACATTATTTCAATATTTCACAGCCTTCACAAATGGCAATAATTACACAGTCTTCAGATGTAGTGACATTATCAAGGTGTCGATGAACAAGCTTCTTATTATTGGTCCATCAGCCACATTTAGGTATCTCTCTTCATCTGGTGTGAAATTTTGAAAATCATTAATTCCTCAAAATAGATTGATGAATGAAAGTTCAACTGACAAAATAGCGAAAACGAGAGAGCAGATATATCTGATGAATCTTTAAAAAAATGGGTAGCAACTGAATCAAGTTCACTTGTAGTAAGGAAAGAGAAAAATTGATCAATTCCACCCATTCTTAATTGCCCACGACTGAGAAAAGACTATAATCCAGAATAAAATCGGCGATGGCTTGAGAAAATAAACGAACAAAACAAAGTTCAAAAAATCTTCTTTGCATTAACTCGAACTAATTGAACTCCACGTAGTTTTTCTCAAAACAAGGCATGCTTATGAGATATTTCTAACATTATTTCAATATTTCACAACCTTCAGAGATGGCAATAATTACACAGTCTTCAGATGTAGTGACATTATCAAGGTGTCGATGAACAAGCTTCTTATTATTGATCCATCAGCCACATTTAGTTATCTCTCATCATCTGGTGTGAAATTTTGAAAATCATTAATTCCTCAAAATAGATTGATAAATGAAAGTTTAACTGACAAAATAGCGAAAACGAGAGAGCAGATATATCTGATGAATCTTTAAAAAAATGGGTAGCAACTGAATCAAGTTCACTTGTAGCAAGGAAAGAGGAAAATTGATCAATTCCACCCATTCTTAATTGCCCAAGACTGAGAAAAGACTGTAATCCAGAATAAAATCGGCGATGGATTGAGAAGATACACGAACAAAACTAAGTTCAAAAAATCTTTTGTGCATTATCTCGAACTAATTGAACGTAGTTTTTCTTAAAACAAAGCATGCTTATGAGATATTTCCAACATTATTTCAACATTTCACAACCTTCAGAGATGGCAATAATTCTGCCGTAGGTTACGGTGCAAACGACTCCTATTCATTTCCGCCGCTATGAGAACAAACATTTTTCCATTCGAGCGACACACTCCCCTCCTTATACTGTAAAAAGTGTACGAAAGAGGAAAATGCCCTTCGTCCATTTGACACACGAAAAGAATGAAACATCCGCTCGGCCGGAAATACGTGTCATTCTTCATAACGCATCTATTTTTTGCAGCGGGATCCCCCAGGGGTGGAATCCAGCGGGGGGCTCTCGGACCATCCTGAATTCATGGAATTGGCTGGTTCTGGAAAATACCCGAATCGATATCAGCTGAGTCCAGGCCGGCGCACGCGCAATTCGAGCGTCCTTGTCCTTCACTAACCCACCCCAAAGGTTCGTAACCAGCACGCTTGATATCCTCCCCTTTAATCTCGATTCTCGGTTGGCGATGGGAACAAAGAAAGTGAAAACAAATGCATCTATCATTCACCGCTCGGCATCGATCCCGTTGATCTGATGATGGGCAGATGCAGATCCGCGGAGAGGATTAATGGGTATTACGGGAGGTTCAAGCAGATTTTTACTTTGGATGTTCGGCTTTATTTTAACGGAACCGGGACTCGGATGGGAATGATCGTGATGAGGAATAGAATGGTAGCGAAATGCACTGACGGATCTTTTGCTCTTTTGAACGTTTCAGGAATGACGAAGAGAGCAGTAGATCCGTCGGTGATTTTTGCTACTATTCTCATCGCGATGGTTTTCATTGAATTATATGTCGCAATCACAATTTGATCGGTACATACAAGAGTTAAGATATAGAGTTCCGCAAGGTACAATCCTCAGACCCATTCTTTTCACGCCCTATATCAATAACTCATTGGAGTTGAAGGCCCATAAACAGATCATTGGTTATGCGGGAGACATTGCAATTATACAGGGTGTCTGGAAATGATGAGCAAAAAATTCAGAGGTGATTCCTATACCAAGAATAAATGGTATCTATTCCTATAAAAATTTTTCGAAAAATGATTCTTAACAAAGTTACACGATGTTAAAGTTGAAATTTATTCACAGCATATTTTTACTATTATTTCAAAAGACGTTTTCATGAATCTGAAGGATTTCATGTTTAAGGTTGAAAATAAATCAAATAGTTATTCATGATATGAGTGTTAGAAGTGACGTTTTAATTTGTGAGTGAAAAAGTTTGTGAAATGAGCGGAGCGAATTGAACAATTTCACGAACAAAATAAAATCACTTTTCACCCAAATACCATACAATGTTTTTTTGTATTGCTGCCCTATTCTGATAATGAAATGGGCAAATTTGTAATGATAATGAACTTCAAAATGCATTTTAATATTCAAATAATCAAAAGGTTGTTGTGAATGGCAATGTTGCCAACGTTATGATTACTAACAAATGAGAAAAGTCGCTGTCATTTGAAATTCGTTCCTGTCCAATTTTCGTCTTCGGTTTTTAACTGCTTAATATGTATGTCGAGAGTCCAATTATTATTAAAAGTGACGATTTGGTTGTTTCTATGGATATTGAATAGTCTGCAAAAAGAGCCAATCTGGAACTCCTTCCTAAAAAATCTGTTCAGCAGTACGATATTGCATATAAAAATTTCCTGGCCTGGTGTAAATTGAAAAATTTAGAAGGGAGCTTCAATGAAACTGTTTTCCTGGCATACTTAAAAGAAAAATCAAGAATATGGAGTTCATCAACGTTGTGGAGCAAATTATCGATGATAAAGTCAAGCGCCCTTGTTAAAAATGGTGTGGATATTAGTAAATATTTTGAGGTAATATCATCTTAAAACGGAAAAATGAAGGATATCGTCCCAAAAATGGAAAATTCTCACTCGTGAACAAGTTGAAAAGTTTCTAAAGGAGGCACCCAGATGAGAAATACTTGATGATTAAGGTTGTAACTATTTTCGGATTATTTTGTGTCTATCGGCGTGAAGAATTGTGTAATTTATCAGTGGAAGACATGGAAATAACAAATAAATCATTGGTTATACAACTTCTAAATATAAAACGAAAATCAGTCGTTCTTTCAGTATTATTGATAAGTATGTAGACTATTTTCATAAGTACTTTGCACTGCGCCCTTCTGCCATCAAACATCGTCGCTTTTTCTTGAAAACCATGAATACTAAATGCACTGCCAATCCAGTTGGTATTAATACATTTGGGAAAATTCCATCTATTGTTGCCGAATTCTTCAAACTGTCAGAAGTAAAGCAATATACACTGTTTCGAAGATCCTCCGCTTCTTTGCTAGCTGAATCAGGAGCAAATTTTACGGATATAAAATATATTACGGATATAAAAAACATGGTGGATGGAAATCTACGACGGTAGCTGAGCGCTATGTTGATCATTCCATTGCATATAGAAATGACATTGCTGAAAAAATTCTCCCAACCTTAACAGATGCTGGATCATCATCATCCAATATTGTACTTCTGGTTTGTACAAGTACTGATGGTGCTGAGGATTCTAATAATGTGTTGCGAAGCTCCCTAACGTCACAGGGCATTAATGTTAGTAATTGTTCTAGTTTTACGATTAATATCAATGTTCATAAGTAATGATTGTGAAATATTGATTATAAAAATTTGCAATTGCTGAATTTTTCTCCACGTAAACAATCAATTTTAACATTGTTTGCTGTCATTAAAAGTGTCACTTTCAATTGCAGTTGCACAAAATAGATACATCTCATGCGTTTATCTCGAAAACGGTAAGATTTATCGAAACAAGAGAAGTATCCTTTTTTTGTGGGAAAAAGTCCATGGAGTGAAAATATTTGGTCAAAATTTGAAAATAATGTAGCATAAAAAAGTTGGGACCATCCAAACAAAAATAAGGGTTCGTTTGTTGCGCCCTTTACAAAATGAGAAGTAATGGTTTGCAAATTCGTTTTGCTAATTCCGTGAAAGTCATAAATACGAAATTTTCTCGAAATATTATCAACGTGGCAAAACGTAGAGCAGAAAAACTGTGAGTGGAACTTCGTTAGTAATCAAATTTCGAAAAACTTAAAAATGAAGAGGTACCATTTATTTTGAGTCTAGAAATCACCCATGAATTTTTTACTCATCATTTCCGGGCAAATGGTGCAAAAATTTTTTCTGGGAAAAGAATTCGGCCGATACATTGTACGGTAATTTCTTGAATTGGAACAAACCCACAACATTTTCAATAAAGTCGCAGAGATTATGAAAGGAAGAAGCGAACATTCATCATATTCAATACCTCACATATTATATTATGCTCGTAGCAAACAGATATTCCTGACTAACTCTGAAATGGTACATTAAATTTATAGGAAACTTTCAAAAGCCTCCAGTTATTTTGTCCTTATAAATTGATATTTGAGTGGAAATGTACTATTACCATTTGAAAAAATTTAATTTTCAGCTTCTGTTGAATTCCAGCTTTGAGACTTTTACCTCCCAGTTTATCAAAACGTCGAATATCTATTCGGTAATACATTTCAAAAAACAGATCTGAGATAATTCATATCGCTTTCATTGAATATTCAGTGATCTTCAAGCCTGATTTGGATTTTTTTTTCAAAAAACAGTAAATAAGTCTAAAACGGCTGTGGATGGTTCTACATAAAATGAATATGGCATTCGAAGATATATACGAAAAACTCATAATATATAGAGTCTTCTATTAGAAATGAGAAAGTTAATACACTATTGTTACACAGGTGTTGTTAAGACCGCCAATATTTAACGAACTTCCATTAGAGACTAAAATTTCCGACAACGTAAACCGTTTCAACCTGTAAACCTACATCATACAGTTGATTGATAAAAGAAATTGAATACTTTGGCCCTTGTCGTTGGTTTTGTCTTTGTTGCTTTTGAGCTCATGCATTGCATTTTGAAAGAAGGTAATGTATCCTAGGTTGAGCTTTAAAGTTTGCATATTCAATTTCAAATTCATATCTGGTTAATCTTTGAACCTTCAACTTCCTACAACCAAAACCTTCAACAATGGTACGAGGAAAGAACCGTAACGTTACAAATCTCCATTCGGCATAGATTTTATCTAATAGTTAGTTTTAGTAATTATCGAGTTGATGCCATTACAGCTATTCGTAATTCGTGCGTTTCCTGTAACGCTGTCACTGACAATGAAGCTGATCGTAGCCGGATAACATATAACATGTCATTAGGTACACTCGCAGGTACATATAGGTATATAGGATGTTGAGAAGTGATAAATGAGGAGGCATTAGTGCCGGTATTAAATTTATGTCAGCTACCGTTCTCGAACAAGATCGCATTTGCTGCGTAGTTGACGCGTGAGATAAGATTTTTTTCACGGACGCATATGGAAAGTATTTTTGGAGACTAATTTATCGCTAAATGCGTCGAGATTATGGTCGACTCTGTGGCATGATGAACGCGTTCTTATTTTTCTGGTTAATGTACGGGTTAACCTCTAAAGCATATATTAGGCGAAATTTGTGTATTTTCCTCTAGATTCCTACTGAGGGTATACCAAAACGCAACATTTGAATTTAAAATAAAACCCATATTTTTTTAATTGTGTCTGAATTCAATGAAGAATGTTCACACTTTCAAATATTCTTATTCTCCGTGGAAAATAAAAATAGTGTATGAAGAAATTATTTATATAGAGCAAAACACAACTCTATGCGACATCGCCGGCGTTAGCTGGAACTAAGCCCGAAACGAGTATTCGTTTCGACAGTTAGTACGTGAAAGCTGTGTTAATAGATAAAAGATATGCCCAGGAAAAAAACATGAAAAACACTAATTGTTGTATTTTTAGATGTTATTCTAAAAAATCTAGGAATCCTGGAGCCCATTTTCATTATTTTCGTGGTAAAAATCAAAATGTTTACGTAACCAACAAACTAGAAATCGTAGAGGAAATTTATAGACGTAAATCCTGGAAGCATGTTTTGATAATGGAAAAACCTGTATCTAAACATATCAGAATATGCTCACAACATTTCCAACCAGAAGATT
This sequence comes from Hippodamia convergens, assembly GCA_038502775.1. Classification (NCBI taxonomy): domain Eukaryota; kingdom Metazoa; phylum Arthropoda; class Insecta; order Coleoptera; family Coccinellidae; genus Hippodamia; species Hippodamia convergens. The sequence goes on along the minus strand of JAVSIQ010000744.1, from coordinate 2,337 downwards.
ACAGAATGAAAACAGGCAAGAGTGGAATTATTGTATTGTTATTGTATTGAATTATTTCAGAAACTCTCACTATGAAAACAGTCAAGACATTTTAACATTTTGTTCAGATCGTTCTTGTACAATAATTTTCATTCTCATTGAAATAAATTACTTTGAGTCTACTTGATATTTTTGAATATACAGGGTGAGTCGGGAGGAACGGACCAAACTTCAGGTGTGTATTCTATAGCTCGAAATAATATAAAAAAACTCATATGTTGTTATCCGATTTTCATTTGTTCTCAAACTACAGCGTCATTATAAAGAACAACATTTTCTATATTAAAATAGTTTCATTTATAGCATTATTTTAATAAATGCAGGAAAATCCCGCATTAACCTCGAAACACATTCGTCAGCGAAGGGCTCTCGATGCTTTTCTGATTGATTCGTGATTTTCTTTAAAAAAAAATGCCGTATTTCTAATGCGTGGAATTAGAGCATCCCGAGTGTCAACTTTAACTTTGTATACCTCGTTCTTGAAGCAGCCCCACAAACAATAGTTCAATGGTGTGAGGTTTGGAGATCTTGGAGGCCAACTAATACGACCACAGCGACCAATCCATAGTCTGAGAAACTCTTGATCTGAATATTGGTTGACCTTATTTAAATATTCTAATTACCCTATAGTTTGAAAACAAATGAGAATCGGATAACAACATATGAGTTTTTTGGAATTATTTCGACCTGCAGAATACACACCTGAAGTTTGGTCCGTTCCTCCCGACTCACCCTGTATAGAAGTCTCAATAATTCAAAGAGCCTAGTTGAAAGTGAAAAAGTGCTCAATGCAGGCCATAGGATAATTGCAACAAAACTAGGGGCAGTCTGATAGTGATTCTCTTGATTGTTGCAGAAATGAACTTATATTCAGCAACGATCAAATCTATAGGTGCAATTTTAACGAAATTCTGAGAATTGGCAATTTTAAACAATATGTTATACATACCTATATGTATCAATTTGATATTAAAAATAGCTTGATAGTATTGTCGTTCATTTAGTAACGGAAAAGGAGCAATCAATCGATAGATAAGTTGAAAAATTTCAATTTATTATAACTGCAGCCTAAGATACAAGTGAGATGCAATAAATGAATAATACATTGAAATCCAGCGAGTAATGAATTCTTCAACATGATTAATCGATGATCACATCATGTTCTGCATACATACGGTTTTCTGGAGAATGTGCATTTTCATAGATTTTTTCCTTTCCTAAAAAAAATTAGTAGCTTCTATTAAATGAATATATTGTTTATGCTGATGTTCAATTACATTACAATCATGCAAGTTTTCATATTGTTAGGTCACAAACTAATTTCAACCTTCTCTTAGTTTTCATCAAATATGGATAATCCTGATGTTTTCTGTTAGGTATGTACATTTCATTGTTATGGAAAACAAAAAGAAAACCAGCAGAGACAAAACCAAACAATGAATTTTACCTTCACAATCAGTAGAATTGTCAAGATATTTTGTAGTAAGTACAACCTTGTAGAGTAGCAGGGCTAAAATATGCTTGCAAGTTCCAGATAATCTTGCTTGGTATGTGTATACATATAATCTTGCCAACCTTCACACCATAATTTTTATAAGACATCATTGCCTCAATATGATGGGGTTGTCCTTGTAGAATTCCAATGTTTTGAAATAATTTTTTTCCGACATAGAATCAAATGATTGCATTGCAACACTTGCTCACCCTCTACACAGCATCCATGAACATGTAAATATTGGAAAATTTCCTATGATTTGAGGAACCTTTGGTAAACAGTTTGCCAGATGATCTGAAGAACATTCAAAATTGAATAGTGCTCACCTCAATATTTTACATAAAATATAACAAAAAGCACAATAATACCTATACTTACACATACAATATAACCCACAGGATCCACAATTAAGGAAACAACTTCGATTAAAAACTTTAGAACTTAAAAATCCCAAATAGCTAATGTAAACAAGAAACAATACTCGTTTCGGTAAACATCTGATCGGCGAATGCAGCGCCACCATCGGTAATTACTTTGTCAAATTCGTCAAATGGAGCTAAGAAATCGAGTTATAAACATAAGGGCTTGACATAATGTCAAAAGCTGTCGAAGGATCCGTGTGACGTCTCACTACAACTCTCATTCAGTAGATACGTACCTCATGATCGTAGGATTTACAAGAGATTACCTTCCGAAATGTCTAATCCAAGAATGAGAAAGTCATGTGTTGTTTCAAAGACCATGGAGACATGGAGAGGTTGGATCCGTTCGGAGCGAAAAGCGTAGATCATTCTGACGAAAAA
>JAVSIQ010000743.1:0-44221 GCA_038502775.1 Hippodamia convergens | reverse complement strand
TTTTTTACGATATCATTATTACATATTTTTTGTAATTTCTTCATCATATTTTCGGAAATATTGTTTTTTTTATATCATCAGTAAACCATCAATAATCAGAATACCCGGTCTATGTTAAATTATTACCCCGTTTAAAGTTTTTGTCACGAAGTTTTTCAGAATGGGTCCAAAGCGAGGTCCAGAGTAAATTTCATTTGAAACATCTGAATATCCAGATTTAATGGTTTAACTGATTTTCATGAAGTTGCGATTACTCGATCAAATTGACAATTCGCAAATTCCCAAACTTCACAATAAGGAGAAGCCTAGAAATCAGAAGTGTTCGCCAGAATAGTTGCAATACCTACACAGGACATAAGAGATCTTAATTCTGCGTCTACATTTTGTAACTTTCTATAAGCATATATTACCATAGCAAACAACGTGAGACGAAGAAAAAAGAAAGAATAAAAATGGAAAGAGTGTGTCCTTCAAGATTCATTGTAATCTAAGTATCGATTCAGAATCGAAATATAAATGATCCACTCTTGAAACGTCTACTCTCAGTTTTTAACAGCCATTTTTGACACAACTGAACATGTGAAATAAATACCGAGGTAAATACAAAGATTTCAAAATTTTATATTAAAGATAAGGTGGACTCGAGGGTGGACTATTTGAAAATCGAAAGTTGATGATCTTTGCTCCCAGTTCGAAAAAATGTATTGTAGTATTCGAGGTACTGATTTATTCAATTCAATATTCAATGTTCCACTTGTCATAAATTGAGCCAGAAATGATTCAGATGAAGTAGTGTGCTATTGACTTGTCTTCGAGTTGAATATCTATTTTAACAATTAATCTTTCAGGCCAAAACAAAAATTTTGTTCTTCTGATTCAGCCTAGAGAGAAAAAAGCCAATTCAAAATTCAAACTTTCTGAATGAGTCATGCGACCTCTGGGACATACCACAAAAGTGCTTCCTAGCATCAGATCTACGTCTCAAACCGCCGAAATTAAGCATAAATTTTATTCCGTGAATTATTCGAACATAGTTGCATCCAGCCGAAGTCTCGGACAAAGTTATAATTTTTTTTCAATTTCTCTGATATAGATTTCTTGAAATAATTAATTAATCCAAAAATGCGGATTTCACAAAGAATATTTTCTCTCAAAATAAGGACCTTGGGAAATGCGATATTCCAGTTGGAAGATTATTGTATGAAGTCTATGAAAATGAGCCAGTCTCCACAGAAAAAGTCTCCCAATACAACTCCGCTTTGGCAACACTCGTACTAGAAAACTATCCTGACAAGTAATCAAAATGTGTACACGAACTACCTGCATATATCGCCAAGATTATAAAGAAAAGGAGGAAAATGCACCTTCAAAAAACACGCGAATGAAATTAAGAGAAACTGTATCAAAAGGAGTAAGCACTTTAGGAAATTGACTAACAAATACTCAATAATCAACAGAAAAAAGGCAGCACATATTTGTGAGACAATATGTCGTCCACTATTGGAGTATTGCCACCCAATATATATCGCGGCGAATAAATCTACAAAAAAAAAACTCCAAAAAGCCGAAACCACCTCCTTCAGAGCTATCACAAAAGTAAGAGACATTAGGAACCTCCTACATGATTGTTTTTTCTTTTTTCTCACACAATTTCCACTTATCAATAATTGTAAATAATATTCGTTGTTACTACAGGCTGAAGGACTTCGGTCGATATACTTTTGTGTGATTAAAGTACAGTGTTATTTCATTTGATGATGAATTCTATATAAAACTGATATATCACCTCACTTTCCTGTTTTACAAGGTATGACAGAGTGAACACGTTTACTCCTAGAGAAAAAAATATTCCAACGAGTTACTCTGAATACGTTATGAAAAAAAAAAATAAAATGAGCGAGTTTTTGCCAACCTTTATCCATATTCAAGACGTCCATGGCGGATTAACACTACTATTCTATTTTGTTCTGCATGGAGAAGCCGGACGATTTTAGAGGAAAGTTGGTGAAAAGAATTTCTGCCACGAGTAATTACTTCACTATGACAGAACTAATTTCATCGTTGTTTGAATCTAATTCCATCAGATTTCTCTCTGAGCGGAGATATTACCATTTCGATTCAAGAGGACAAATTAATTGCCAAGTCACGAGAATATTATCAATGGTTTAATAAGAAGAATTTTTTTTCGTTAAATGCTAATGAAAGAATTTAATTATAGCAGCAGCGAAATGTCCAGCTGGCTTTCCTTAGGTCGACTCTGAAACAGTTCTGAATAGCACGCTGTTGCATCATTCATGGCCTGACATAATACGATTTAGAACAGATTATTTTCTCCTGGGAAAATCAAATCGGTACGTACGACTGTTAATATCGATTCGAACATTTGGTGAAAATTTCGTCCACTCGGAGAGGGAGCCAGGGGTGAAATTTCAAGCGGACGATATTTTCACCACATGTTCGAATCCATATAAGAGTCCTACGTACCGAGTTTAATTGTGCTCCGTTCAGTATTTTCCGAGATATCGATTTTTTTTAAATAACGGATGCAATTTCACCCCCTGGCCCCCTTCTGCAAGTGGACGAAATTTTCACCAAATGTTCGAATCGATATAACAGTCGTACGCACCAAGTTTAATTGTGCTCCGTTTAGTATTTTTCGAGATATCGAATTTTTCAAAATAGGGGATGAAATTTCACCCCCTGGCTCGCTCTGCAAGTGGACAAAATTTCCAAAATGTTCGAATCGATATAACAGTCCTAAGTACCGAGTTTAATTGTGCTCTATTGAGGATTTTCCGAGCAGATCACTGATATTTCATAACTTTCCGAAATAGCTCCGTCGAAATCAACCCTCGTTTCCTGTAGTACTCTTTTTTAATAGAAATTCAATAAAATTTGACATCGCTTGTTCATTATTTATGCGAATCAGCCTTGTTACACCATTCATCTTACTGCAGATCCGTACGCTACTGGACATCGCGTTCGGGCGTTTCTGACAAACGGTCTGCTGGATTTGGTCTGGCAGGTTCACACCGGTGGGAGGTTCACTATTTGAAAGGACTGGTAACCAAGAAGTAGGTAAATATCTGATAGTACCAGTGATAATTCTCATAATTTTGTTTTTTATATGAACACAAAGTGTTGTTGATCAGCGCCCCATGAAATACCACCTAGTTTCTAAAGGATGTTATTCCGAGTTTCAAGCTTCGAACGGCATTGACATTCGGAAAGGAATCAATTTAAACTTTGAGATATCTACAATTGAAATTATGTTGTAAGGAAAAAGTACCGAAAGTGACACTCAATTTTATATATCCTGATGATCTTTCAAATGAAAACATGGAATTTTGGTTTAATTATCATAAGGGCACAAAGGGCAAAATGTTCATGAGCTGCGGAAAGGCTACTTTCCATTATCTGAAAATTAGAATGTTGGAATCTAGAGCAACTTCATCAGCCGAAATGAATTTGAAATTTGTTCATAAATATTCCATTTCTCGACGAGATCACTGACCTCGGGATGAAGAATTCCCGTGTAGTCTTCGAAACCTTTTATGATGAAAATATCAGCTCATTAAGAAGCTGAGTATTAAAATTCGCAAAATTCCCCCTTACTCTTCACACATCCACGAGGAACAATTGATAGAGTAGAATCAAACTCTAACAATTATATGAATATCATGCTATTTAACATGACAAACTTCTGAGACACTTACTGAGATTTAGAGACGAATGAAAATTTTACCAGAGAGAAAGAATCTATGTTCGGAAGATCCAAGATTTGGGACGATGGTTTTTGTGGCATATCAATACACTGTAAAATTTCTCATGTTATATCCATACGATCTGAACCCCTAAGGACAACATCTTCCGCGCTCTATACTCTAGTTAACCAAACAGGACTTGTGTCCAACGCTAATTAGAAACCCTTGAGTTCAAGACGTTATAAGCCTATTCTACCAATAACCGCCGTCCCACTAATTGATGCTTTATTATGTCGGCAGCGCGGCGACCTAACCAGAAATTCAGTTTCCAATCCCATGTCGAATTCCGATAGAATAGCGAAGGCTTATAATGAACGAAAGGGTTATGAATATGTCTCCCTATCTTCCTTGATTACGTCAACAATCTTGTTCAAGCAACTACTCCACGTCAGCTTCAAATAGCACGTAGAAAAATTATGAATATTCATTCGACCGAACGAGATTTTGATCAAAATAAACAGCCTTTGACATGTTTTGCACAGCATGTTATCATCGTTTGTAGGATTTATAGCACGTAATTTTTTTGCCATACCTTAAAATGTAACTACCTCTTTTTCTTGTGTCGTCGAGTAGTACTCATTATTGTTTGGTCTTTTTACGTCCGGAAAATTCTACATTCGTCTCCCATTTCCTTTTTTATTTTTTTTCTACATATGTTTTCAGAGAATTACAACTCACTTGTTTTTCTTTTCAGTTTTAGACTGTATTCTGAGCTTTATATGTCCTTTTGTCAGTCTTTCTGTCAAGAATTTTCAGTGTCCTCTTTATTTGATTGTTGTTAGGTTCTTTCATACTTATTAATCAGAATTATTTTAGCTCAATCACCATAATTCTGTATAGTATCAACTTTTCAGTGTTTCTCGGATCTGTTTATTGCTTTTGTACCAATTAGAGTTCAAAATGGTCGTCTTGGTGAGATGACTATTTTTCCTCACGTCCCGGTTTGAAGTGACTTGTAGTTTGCGATGCAACGTGTTTAGAGCCCTTTCAGACGAGGACGCTGTATCCCAGACGCGTGTATCTCAGATACAGAAAAAGCATGGAGTTAAATTGTACCTTTCACACGGCATTCGACGCCGCATACAGTATCCCGCGACAGAATTTTTGAATCTTGAAAATTCAGCCGCCCGGCGGCGAAGGAGTATCCGAGATACAGAATTATCATGGTGGCTTATGGAGCTTTTCAGACACGCATACTTTTGCGACGCAAAAACTTCGATTTCATAGGCGGCCAGTATTTATTCAGAAGTGTAGTGAGTAGTACCAACAATAAAAACTATGGATCTTGATGAAGTAAATTATATGAAGAGCCCACGGAAGAAAGGTGGAATATCCATCAAAAGTTGTTTCGAGAAAATCGAATTTAAACTTTAAAACTCCAACCAGCATAGTAAAATAATGAATAAGTTTGGATCTTTTTTGCTTACACATTCTTCATATTGTTTTGTATAATATTTGATTATTATCAATAAAAAAAACTGACACTTCAGAAAAACAAGCTTCATTCGGAATAAGGAAAAAAATTACACGGAAAAAAAGCGAAATGTTCAAACTTCATATGACATACTAACATGGAAATTGGAAAAATGATAGTAGCCAAGTCAGTATACAATATTGTTGTATAATGACTTGGCCATTATTTTTTTCCCTTCGTTGTTGTTCATAGGTTAAGCTTTTGTAGAACGACCTGGCTTCTTCAGAAGTGCAGAATTGGCTAAGATGCAGAAGATGTGAATTTTTCCTTCGATATTTTTATTGGATTTGTAAAAGGAGAAATGCAAAATAAAAAGACGAGAACGATTGAGTTATGGTACATCTTTGGTGGTAAGATAAACTGTCCCTCTGGAAGCTGCAACTCATCAGAAGTTGTGATGCGTGGGCGGATAATAGATGAACTCCAGTATCCATTATAGGTATCTCTATGCTCCAAAAGACTAGGATAGTCATTTAATACTCTCAGTTCTCTGATTGGTCTTAATTTGTAGGGTGGTTTTTTCAAGTACAAGCTGTCCAACATATAAGTGATTAGATTGGGTTTTACTCTGGATGATCTGATTCCTCTGTACCAGTCTTCCGGAAGTTCAGGTCTAATTTTCTGATTGATCACGCCCATATCTCGATCGCACTCCATATAGGAGTGCCCCCTTATGGGAAACGTTACTTCAGTTTCGTCTAGTCTCTTCGTAACATTGGTCGTGATAATGGGAGTACCTACATCATGGCAATAGCTTCGGTTTCAACATACTTCCAGGCTATATTCGAGAATTCCTCTTTCGCTGATAAAACACCTCAGCTTAAGCTTTGTGTAACTAGTTTTCCGAGGTAATTTTCCTCATCTTATCCTCTATCACTTTTTGGGCGGATGAATCACATCCTGCATTTATTTTCGCTTGAGAAACCTTTAACTCAGCTATGTAGTTGTAGGAGGTACTGCAAGATCAGAACGCGGAGAACCGAAACTGATGTTGAAATGATTATTGAACAAGTCGGCATGCATCGGCTTCTGGTTGATAATGTGGACATTTCGCCTTTCTCGACTTTTCGCATGGACATTTCACGTTTCTTCGCTGTAGGGGTTATTTTCAAACGAACTTTAAGGTGTGAAGCTTCGCGTTTTATGGGTTTTTGAGAACAGGATGTAATTATACTACTAATGACCTATGCGTTGCCGTGTTCAGCTCAAATTAATAAAAATGTGACATTTCGCCTTTCTTCCGTGGACTCTTCATATATTCCCTTAGCTTCCCTTAATTCAACTATAGGATGAACCCACAGAGTTCGTCTCCTTTTAATTTTTTTTTTTTATTAGATATAAACCATAACATAACGCACTCTTCAATATTCATGATCGACTGCACTGCACTGAAGCTTGTTAAAGAAATGTGTAATACAAAAGTATTCCAAAGAAGTATCTGAGTAGTATGCGGCTGTGATTCTGTATCTCGCATACAGTATCCCGCATACAGTATCCTCGTCTGAAAGAGCGCTTAATGTGTCGATGGCGATCACCCAAGCACTTGATAAAAGATTAGACAGACAAACATGTACCAAGTACTATGGGTGTTCGGTGTATTTTGGAGTGATTCACTTATCTTGGTAACCCAAATTTTCTCGAAAACGTCCGAATATTTTTTCATTCTGTGAGTGGCGTTTTGAACAAGTCAATGACGACTTGAGATGCGCATAAAAATCTACGGAATGAATAAAGACGCCAGGCGTCGCGGCGCTCTCAAAAATTTTTTCTTCAGGGACATACCTTTTTTTATCATGTCATTCGAAAGATAATTTCATTCTGACCTTTTTTTTCGAATACAATTTTCATTCATTTCTAACCGTCAGCGATCTTGTTTTATGTTAATTCTATTCCATTTATTTTTTTCTGTATTGTCGTAGTATAGCTTTATTTGGAGACATAGATATGATTTCGTGCCTTGACTTCGAGAAGGCTAGTTTCTCTAAATAATCTGTCTGTTCAAATGAGATTAAATATGTGGATACAAAAATGCTGGGGCTCCATGTCACAACGCTGCCATTGTGAAGCGATATTGAGATCAAGAATTCCAAATAAATGGACCCTTATATTTTGACCAAAGTAATTTATAATGATATAGGGTAATTATATAACCTATATGTTGATCATAATGGCTGGATGACCTAGATATGATTTTGTTTCGTAAAATGAAGTAGGTTTTGTAAACATATTATTTCTCTTTTATTATATTCATTAAATATTATATCTTATAACAATAAAAAAAAATTTTAATAACAAACGAAACTTTTCGAATTATATGTTCTATATAGCGGCCATTATGATCCATACATAAGTTAAATCATTCCCCTATTTTATTATAAGTTACTTTCGTAAAAATATAAAGGTTTACTTGGGCACATGCGTTTCTTATCTTTATTTTCGAATGGTCCAAGTTATTAGGACCATATTTTTCAGGGTACCCCTCAGAATGTAATCCATGAGCTTCAGGTCTGGCGATACCTGATGGGTCTATTGGTTCCTATCCATTTATTTTCGAATTCTTGATCTAAATATCTCTTCACAATGGCAGCGTTGTGACATGGAGCCCCATCTTGCTGTAGCCACATATTTCATCTTATTTGAAGAGAGACACATTTACGAGAAAAGTAGCCTTCTTGAATTCAAGGCACAAAATCATATCTATGTCTCCAATTAAAGCCATACTATAACAATACAGAAAAAAATAAATGGAATAAAACAAGCTGCAGATCGCTGACGGTTAGAAACGGATAAAAATTGTATTTGAAAAAAAAGTTCAGAATGAAATTATCTTTTGAATGACAAGATAAAGAAGGTATGTCCCTGGAGAAAAAAGCCGCGACGCCTGGCGTCTTTATTTATTCCGCAGATTTTTATGCACATCTCAAGTCTACATTGACTTGTTCAAAACACCATTCACAGAATGAAAAAATATTCTTACGTTTTCGAGAAAATTGGGGTTACCAAGATAAGTGAATCACCCTGTACATCCCTTTCATGGTTTTCAACGTTATAGCAAATGGGTGTGACAAACGTTATGCTGCGTATGAGCACTCTGCTTTTATAATTAAAATATAATTTTTCAATGACAGTTTGCCTCCTCCGTTGGAAAGTAGGTATAAGCATCTGTATAGTTGTCTTCAATTAATTTCAGCTCTTGGTCTAGTTTGTCTAGTATAATCCCCAGATATCAGCTTGCTTATTTCACGCGATCCTCTATCGTTGAATTTCATATTTCGTCGATATGTCTTGTCGTTTCAAGTAGTATAGCTAGTTTTGCCTGTCCTCATCTTAATTCTCATTTCATGAAATATTCTGATATGAAGTCCATATATCTATGCAGTTGGTTTCTCAAAGCTTTCTTGATAAGACAGAAGTGGTAGATGGCCGGCTGTATCTTCTGCAAATTGAGTTATTTTTGCTTCTCGTTTGTGAAATATCCGACATCCTTTCATTTAACAGAAAAGGGCCAAGGATATTTCATGCCATTGATCTTATGTCACCAATGTTCTCTTCAAACTGCTTCGAATAGGATGAATCTCATGAATTTCGATTGAAATTTCCTAGAAAATTCTGTTTTTTTATTTTGGTACCAAATCCTACCGCAGGTTTCTTTTATATCTGAGAAGCTAAAATTTTTGTGGACAGATTCGTTTTTTCGTTTGTCTTCTGTTTCAATATGAGTATGTTGTCAGCTGTTTTCCATATTTTTGGAAAATATCCTTGATTCGAAATTGCATTTGCTATGTTCACATTTCATTTTGCTCTTCAAATGGCAAATTCTCGGTGCTTGATTTAGACTTGATTCTTTATTGGACAGTCCTCACTCGGGTTGTGTGAAATAACTTCTTTCGTGATGTTTTAATGGTGTCCTTTAGACTCTTTCCATCTATTGCTTCCAATTAGTTCCACTCGTCTGTTGAACTCTACGTCGTTGTTTTCTTCGTAGGGTTTGCATTGGTGTTCTAAGGGAATCCGCAAATGTATGTATTTACTTTCTCCTCGTTTCTCGTTGCCATGTTGTTTTCTTTAGCCAATATCGAGATAGGTATTAGTTTCTGTTTTTTTGCAGACTTGTTCATGATGTTGGCCTTATGAATAATCCAAATTTCTGACCTCGAGCGGGATTTCCCATAGCAGAAGCGGGCCTATTTGTGATTTGTTCGTTAAAGCTGATTTTTACTGCTTTGGTCGTCACCCCGAGTCGATTCGACCCCTGACAACATATTGTTAACGTTCCGATGACCCCTGTACTCGTGTAAATTGTTCCTGAAATGACTGACAGCTGACGCGAATGTTTCCACGCAGAACAGATAACTCGAATGATAAATATCGACACTGTCCACCCGAAAATTAATACGACCAAAGTCATACCATCATAACATAACTTGAATACTGAAACTTTAAAAGAAAACTAAATTTCATAAATTGAAAGTACATATTCCTTTGACGGTGAGTAATAAACAACAAAATCTGTCACGCTTGTTCACTTATTGTTTTTCCAAAGATTATCATGTAAAAAAAAAATTAATTTGTACCTGCTCTCTTCATCATATTTTATAATTTGACTACTATTTTCAGCTGACCTGATGATGGCCTAGAGCCGAAATCGATCGTCAGAGAATATAATTATTTCATTAAGTGTCTCTTTATTTCTCTCTTTTAATTGTTTTCATCTTCTTTCTGTTCATTGTTAGGCAACAATTTCTTCACGTAAACTTTTGGCCCCTGGGAAATTAGTGCTCAAATTTTTACGAAGGGGTCTTTCTTATATTATTAAAAATTTTTTTCTAATTGTTTCTTGTTTCAGAGACTGGGAAAGAAAACCCATATTAAGTTTTCAGGAATATGAAGTTACTGGACTATAAAAGCGGGCTCTACTTCTCTCTCTTCGTTTTCTCTTGAATCATACCTTTGCTGATTTTCACTTCAGCTTGGTAAACGTCTTACTCAATTAAGCTGGCTTTTGTTAATCCAAGCTGAATTGAGCATCGCATTGAAGCAACTAATTGATTTTCCAAAAAGGGTAATAAGTATCTCAATGGAGACAGTAATGATTCATAAAAATATGTTATGTTGAACATGGATAATTTGTCATAAACTTTATTCGTGGTAGCATACCGCAATTCATCTGTGATAGCTGCAGAAGAAAAGACCATGAATATTCATTCATACGCTCTTGCGAACTTTCGATCCGTGTAAACTGGAGTTGACATGTTTTGCATACTGCATCACCGTGTGTGAGGCTTCTGAATATCGAGAATATATTTCCATAATATACTGAGGCTGACAGAAAAATATGATTTGCCTGATCTGAATGTAGCCTTTGTTGATGCCAGCTGCTCTGGAAATAAATCTCTTGAAACGTTGGAAATATCGCCGGAGGAATGGAATTGTTGGTTCTTTGTTTGTTAAAAATCGAATAAAGTAATAATACCTTCCTACAAATAGTAAAATGAAAACAATATGAAATTTCACCAATTCGGATGTTGAATTTTGAATTTCCCTTCACCTTTCAAGTTCTTTGAAATCATATGAAGAAGTGAAAATATACTATTGACGCCTGATATCTCGCTGAGGCTGCATTCCGAGCTCATCGAAATATGTAAATGAATAATTTGAATATTATGTTTTTTAATATTTTCACATGTAGTGTAAAAATATGTCTCAAATACCTACCCAGTGATTCTTGAATTTAAGATCGTCATATTACAAGAAAGTTACGAGTTTTTAAATTCTCCTGAATATAAAAATACCAATAAATCGCCTAAACAGAAAAAAATACTTCCTTCTTTATTAACGTGGCATTTCATGACGTTCAAGTCGAATTGAAAGTATTTTTAATTTTCTTGAGCTTACGAAACCGTGGTGCAAATATTACGGAATCGTCCGGTGGCACATGCGCTAATAACACAAAACGTTCTGAACCGTAGCCATTTTTAGGATCGCTCTTAATTTGTGCTAGGGAGCGGAACTGAACACACTTGTCTCTCATATGAATGAAATTCAAGGAAATCTTGATGTCAAATTTTGTGTGATGAAAAGTCTGTGGTGCAATGCCTTAAGACTTGATGATGGTATGCCGATGATGTTTTCCTGATTTGACTACATGCCAAAGAAGAATCAAGTGATTTCAGAAAAAAGTCACACAACAATCGATATCTAAATTTATATTCAAATCAGTCAAATGAATGTTAAAACAGGTATAATAAAAACACTCAACGGTGGGGCTCATTTAATTTAATCTACAAATGAAATAAGAAATAATTGAATTAATTTAATTAAAAGTAATCTTGAGGATGATAAATATCCAATGAATTTCATTTGAAAAATTATTTCAAATTAAGAAACTTTCATGGACTTTCTCGAAAAATTCGAAGGATTGGGTTTAAATTCAATATGAGAACCGTTTTCAAAACACCAAAAGATTTAAGATCTAAACTTACAAAAACTAAACCTTCATATAAGAAACGGAATAAAAAAATTGTATTTACAATATTCCTCGTATTTGTGGAAAAACCTATACACGAGAAACATCAACACCTCTCGAAATTAGAAAATTAGAATAACATAAAATGTAGAGAAATTGTTAGATCGCGATTATGTGACTTTCAATACATGCGATCACATGATGGATTGGAATTACACAAAAAATCTAATGATGGAATCTGACAGTTATGAAAGAATAAAAATCTGTTAAATTGTTCGGTGGGTATGGATCGTGTTTGGAATGTTGTACAAACATATCTATCAATTTGTCGATGTCCAAGCTTCTTATTCGAAACTGGAGTAGGCTTGAAAGTCTCATAGACGTCTTTGCGACATTGAATTTTTGAGGTAATTCATGATTATCTCAAGCCCAATAAAACGATCATTTGTTGATGTTTAAAGAGAGTCCCGAAAAGCATTGTTTTAGTTTTGTTCATTATATCATCAGAAAAAAGAAGCGAATCGGCAAGTTCAATAGAATGAAATTATTGGGCCACATTTGAAGCCTGATATGCCAGTGTGTTGAATAATTGAATGTTAATCAGGCATTGACTTATTAAAATATTAAAAAACCTTTCATTACTTCAAAAATGCATTTTTTTCTCTGTGTAATTTCCTTTTGCAAACTCCACTCAAATATTTTTTCAAATTTCTGAAAAATGATAAGATATTCAAACTTCCGTTTTTAATTTGCGCATTCAATAACTCTCCTTTTTTTCAATATTGAAATGAATGAATAATGAAAAAATGCGAGATACATTTCTTAACGGATATTATATAAGCTACGCAATTAATTCTAGAACCCACTTCCAATTGCAATCCTGAAACTTTGAGCACTAAAAAATGTCAGAATGTTGAAAACTTTGTCTTTGAATGTGAACAAACTCACAACGTGATTTAGTAGTCCTACACTTGTTGCACTTGTTTCTCACACCATTAGAATGGAAATGGAAATAAAAATATTTCATAATATTTTCCTTTCTTCATAAAAATAACCTGATTGGAGAATTGACAATAATGTCTGCAATAACAGATAAGCCGTAAGCCGCCTGACGAAAAACTCGTCAAATATGCCGCCGAGCCCCCAATAAAACGATCATGTGGCGACGTTCAAAGAGAAATGCCCAAAAGCATGAAAAACACTCAGAAATAGAGAAGCACAGGGTGTGATTCAGTGATATATTGAATCGAATAACTGTAAACCTTTTATGTTTTTTGAATATAATTCAGGAACATTTCTCTATTTTTCGGGAATAATAACTGTACCTTCAGTGTTCAGGTTTTGTTTGTTATATCATCACAAAAATATCGCGAATTGACAAGTACAATAGTTATTGGGGCCCCATCCAGAGCTTCTCTTTTGACTCGGGGGCCCCCTTAGTGCCGGGGCCCCCGCGCTGCGGGTTCTGCGGGTCCTTCTGCTACGCCACTGATATTCCATAAGGCTCATGTTGAGAAATTGTCTGAAAAGGGAGTCTGATATAAACTCCGGAACGTTACAAAGCTTGTGTTGTCTCTATGAAGTTTTATCGTTTCTCAAATACATTCAGAAATATTCTTCGCTTCTTCCCATAGGAATTGAAAAATAGTTCAGGATATTTTTCCAATTATTGATTTTGGAGATGTTTGAATTCTCCCAAGGATTTTCTGGTTCTGAAAATTGGGTGTATCTAATAACGGCAATTAATCTGTGTTTCTGTCGTCTTTTGACTAAATAACTTGACTCTAGAATGTACAAGTCCTCCGGATTCAGAGCATATGCACTCAATGCTAAAAGAATACGAACGATGTCATTTTCGAAGACAAACTATGGTCTTTGTATCGAGCAATTGGTTATATCACTGAATGGAAAGCAAGAAGTCGCAACCGTTGTCACTACCAGTGGACGAACCCTGCAGCCCATTGCATTGCCGTCTGTGTTGTAGCAGCTACGAACTCTTGTTTCGCGTGAGCGCGAAGCCGCTTGAATACGCTTCCAGTGGACGACCGGGCTTACTCTATTTACGAAGAAAAATCCTTCCCGTGCAGAGAAATTCGTATGAAATTCGTTGGATATGAATCCCCTTCAAGAAATTATTTAATGAAATTAATTCCATTATTTCTTTTTTCAGTTGTTGATATATTAAATGATCCCATGAAGTGTTTTCATAAAAGCTGTTTGAACACTCAATTGATATCGATTTGTGTATGTAATTTTTATGAACATACTTTTAATCATATGCTAAATTCATTTATTTATTTGAATTAACGTGTCTCGGCAACTAGGCCGTTGACACTTGGTACAGTATTCAGTTATTTTAAATAAAGGATAAACGAAATCCAAGGAAATCTCGATATCGAATTTTGTGTGATGGAAAGTCTATGGTGCAATGCCGTCAAGAATAAACAATTTCATTGAATTTGATTCCTCATTCAGTTTAAATTGAGGGTGAAATTCGTCGGTCGTCGGTCTGAATTAGAATTCTGTCTCACATTCTTGCGAGCATTCTTGTCTATGGTGGCTAAATGATATCAGACAATTTGATCTGAAAAAGTCGGTGCAAAAGTTGATGACTAGAAAGACCTCGAAAGTATTATTTGCAGAGTTCCCCCACAAAAATCGGTATTATAATTGGTCATGCGAGGGACTCTATTGGCGAACAGAATAGAAAACCCAGTGTGATAAGTAAAACGAAGATGATATAAATCATATCGAAAAGGAGGAGGAGATTAATCCAGTATCCAGGAAAAGATATTTATTACAGATATTATTTCATTCCTACTTCGAGCTGATGATCCGAACCACCAAAAGAACTATGATATATTGAGAACCTGAGACAGAAGACGACAAATATAATTTTTTGCGATAGGCAGGAATATTAATGTTATGCAGTATTAAAGGTGGCGAAATTATTCTTGCTGATAATTTTCGAATTGTAAATAATGTGCTTTGAAATATCACAAACGTTTGATTCATCCTATTTAAATATTCAACTTGTGTATGCACATATGAGAAATATTATACAAGGCTCAATGCTAGGCTTTTTATATTGAGTGTGTTTATTTATGTAAAACAACACATTGGAAGGATGCTTGGACTATTTAATCGCTTCAGGGTCAATTGGTGTTTTCGGAGCATAACGTCATTCATTCAATCATGTAATGATTTCGGAGTCGATTCATTCATAGTAATGTATATTTATGAAATGATAGTATAAGTATTAACATGGTATGAACTTAGGAACTGTCGTGGAACTTGGAATCCCCAGGCGAAAATTCTGTACATTCAGTTGAGGTTTGAATAAACTTCAGTCTGCCTTTAGATTATACTTCAATTGAGACTGGAAAAACCGGTGGAAAACTCTAGTTCAAAAAATATCAACTCGACTGTTAACCATGATATCGTTTTTGCCATTGAATCATGATGTGCTTCGAAATAGTTGTTATGACGTTTGAGTAAAAATGCTAGTATATCGATAACAAACTCGGGAAATAAATACGTTGATTTTTTCATTTGGATCGATTCATTGGAAAAGAAAATGCAATCTAGAGATAAACAGAATTAAAACTGCTCATAACTGATATTTTCACATAAAAGGTAGTGGCGTATCTTAAAATTGTCTTCAGATCATTGTTTTTAAGGTTTGGCCTCGGGTTTGGCACAAACATGGTATTTTTCAAATGGAACACCTATATATTTTAATATCAAATTATGGAAATTTTTTTAATAGGTTGGTGCATCTCAACCTAATCCTTAATGAATTTTAGCTCCAAAAATTAGAAAAATCTATTTCTATGATTTTTTTCAAGTAGGCCATGAATTTTTTCATACTTGCATTTGAGTGATACTTAAATAAAGCCGCCATGGAATTTAAACCTATTCATCTAATTATATTTCAAACATGAACTCAAAATATTACTCTTCCACATTAACTCAAAAATGTTGAAAAAAAAAATTATATTTTTCAGGCATGTTCAACTTTTATGCAAAGAATTCATGGTCTACCATTTCATAAACAAACATTTTTCTGATATTTGAAGCTAAAACTCCTTACGCCACTAACTTTCATGTGGAAATATCTTTTATGAGCAGTTTTCATTTCTTACACAGGGCCTGAGAAATCATAACACCTCCAGAAGTGAACATTTTTGTTTCCCCTGTATTTCAGAAACAAAAGTAATTAGAATATCATAATAACAATCAATAATTTCATTTATATGATGTAAGTTGCAGGCTGGGTTCAGGACAGGACAGACATGTATAGACCATATTTTTACACTGAACCAGTTGACTGAAAAAAAAGCAACTGGTAGAGATACCCATTTACTGTTCGTAGACTTAACAAAAGCCTACGACAATATCCCCATCAGTAAACTCTAGCAAGTGCTAGAGAAGACTTCTATAAACGTTGCTCTAATTCGAACAGTACAGAAACTCTATGGAAACTACTCATCAAAAATCAAAATCAACAACCAGTTCTTCTCTAGCTTCAACGTTACAAAGGGTCTGCGACAAGGTTGCAGCCTATCGCCAACATTATTCAAAATCTATTTGGACGAAGCTTTAAAATAAAGGAGGAGATCGTGTAACGAAATGGGTATT
The DNA here is from genome assembly GCA_038502775.1 of Hippodamia convergens. Lineage (NCBI taxonomy): Eukaryota > Metazoa > Arthropoda > Insecta > Coleoptera > Coccinellidae > Hippodamia > Hippodamia convergens. The sequence continues at coordinate 27,876 of JAVSIQ010000743.1, read as the reverse complement.
CAACTGAGTGATCATTCAACTTTGTACACACTACATTTCGCAGATGACCAGGTGGTAATCTCTCAGGACAAATATGATTTGGATTTTATGACTCGTCGTCTGATATCAGAGTAGGAAAAATGGGGATTAAAGGTTAAGATGCAGAAAACCAAGTACATATGCGTCGGATCAGAATTGGGAGATTTTAGAACTCGAAAACGGAAGACAAATACCGATTACTGGAGATACACATATTTCGGAACAAAAATTACAAGAAGCGGACGAACAGAACAAGAAATAGAAGAACGAATAATAAAGGAAAAAAAGAGTATTGGAGCACTGAACTCCGTACTATGGTCCAGTAGGATTTCTAGAAAAAAAAACAACAAATTTTCAACATGATCTTCAAAATCGTTGTTTTATATGGATGTGAAACATGGCAGCTGACATCAAGAATAGAGCAAAGATTATTATCCGTAGAAATGGATTTTTGGCGGCGTTCAGCAAGAATATCAAAGCTCCAGCATATCCCAAATATAACGATAAGAGAAATAATGAACGTTGAGAAGACCATACTGGACCATATACAGGAAAAACAACTCAGGTATATTTTTCAGTCAATACCTCGTAAGTTACCTGTTTTTCCAATAAATACCTCGTATATCTGATATAAAACGAAATGTTAACTTTGTAGAAGAACAACTTTGATATTCTCAAAGAGAATCATTATTTATGTAATTCCTCAGATGAAAGACACTAGAAAAATTATGTGCAAAGTATTTAGATAGTTTTTGTCGTTTATCTCGAAATGGTTGCACACGAGTTATGAGTTATTGATTTGAGACCATCGATAACAGTCCTACGTACCGAGTTTAATTATGCTCCAATTTTTCAAAATAAGGGATGACATTTCACCCCCTGGATCCCTTTACAAGGGAACGAAATTTCCAGGCAATATTCACATCAAAATAACAATTCCGCATGCCGAGTGTCATTATGCTCTCGTCGGATATTTTCCGTGATAATATAATGATCCAACGAAATATTCCCTATATAGCGGATCACTGATATTTCATATCTTTCCGAAATAGCTCCGTTAAAATCAACCCTCGTTTCCTGTAGAAGTCTTTTTCAATAGAAATTCAATAAAATTTGACATCCCTTGTTCATTATTCATGCGAATCAGCCGTGTTACACCATTCATCTTACTGCAGATCCGTACGCCACTGGACACCGCGTTCGGGCGTTTCCGACAAACGGTCTGATGGATTTGGTCTGGTAGGTTCACACCGGTACCTTTCTGTGGGTTTGGAAAAGACCAATAATAGAAAGCGGTCCAACAATGGGAAGCGGCAAACAAAATAACGCTTTGGAGAAATACTCCCAGACTTGCGCAAGCCAAGAGATTTGTGGAATTCTATACCTACACCAGGAAGCTCATAAAGTTGCCACGAGCTGAGCTTCGAATAATGGTGGGTCTGCTGACGGGACACTATCGACCTAAATATCACTTGTATCGCATGGGAAAGTCAGCAGGTGAAACCTGCAGGCTATGTGGATCAGAGAAAGAAACGGCTGAACACATGGTATGCAAGTGTCCAGAGCTGGCGGAACTAAGAACCATTCACATGGGGAAGTCGGTTCTGGATCCACATGAAGTAACCGCCAAGGCTCCTAAGGATGTCGTTGGATTCATCAATACCATTGATGGCCTCCTTGGGATTTAAATGAACGAGTTGGGTAAAGAACAAAAGATCCTTGCGGTCGAAGTTCCCGGAAGGCTGAATAATAATAATAAAAATGAGGTTGTACCTCTAACGCACGTAGACGCGCCACCTTTTCCCGCCATAAACAGGCGCGCAGATGACGCTTTCGGTTCGAACACGTCAGTGTCCGAAATTCAGCGTTCAAGGTACAACCTTAGATCCAGAATCCTCTGAAGATGCCTACCAAAGTTGTAAGCGAAACGTTAGGTGGAATTATTCCTAATGGACCACGGTCAATAAGCCCGGACGACTCTTATCATACCATGACTTTATTATTTCTTCTTTCCACAATTCGACAATACAAAGTACTATGTTCTCGACGCGAGATCAAGAAATCTGATTTGAGGGCTCCTGTTTGAGCTCGCTCAGAGAATCAACGAAAATAATAAAAACAAATATAACAAAAGCATTCTTTTCCTTTGAAAAAAATTATATACAGGTCGGCCAACGCCAAACAACAAGATGTACTGAATTCGGTGTAACTTTTACTGTTGCATGGATCATGAGCCTTGAAGCATGGGAACAGAACAAAGGTAATCTAAAAAAATGTCATTTCAAAACGGGCATCGCACGTTAAAGATCTGGGAGTAACATCTGACTGTAATAGTATATTCTAAAACAAGTTGCAGAATGAGCTTCTATTCCAACACGAATGCGAAGTTCGAAAACGAGCGACGAAGGAGCGAGTTTTCGATAGCATGAGTGTTGGAATTGCCTTCTGCAACGAGTATCAGACGGTATTTTTCTATTTCAGTCAATTCTTGTGAAATATTCCCGAAATTCAAATGAAAATTCAGATTAGTGACTTTTGTTTTTTATCTTGGCAGTTGATGTGACATACGAAATTTGACAGATCACGGAATTTGAATTGATTTGATTCGAAATTTGATTCGCTCGGAGGTCAGTACTGACAACCATAAAACGAAAAATATAACTGAAAACAAAAAACAATGCTGTAATGAGTTTCATTACAGCACTACTTTTAGTACTGTAATGAACTCATTACGATACCGAAATAGAAAAAATAAATTTCGATATGCATATTGAAGTGTTGTCACTTGATGCAATAGAATGCTAGGGTTCTCACTGAGGCAGAGTAGATGCTTCTCTGGTTACAGAGCAATCGTCTACTTATATTTTGCTTACATTTTCAACAAATTGAGTGTCGCATCTATCGTTTGGACTCCACGTTATTTGGTGTATGTTGATCGTCTTCAACGTAGATTTTTGAAATTTTTGGGATTCGAGTGTAACATGCATTTGAGTCGGGGGATCCCGAAAATTATAGTAGATGATAGGGATATTTTAATACGATCAAACTGGAGGATCACAGAAGCATTGGCGACATCATCTTTCTTCAGAAGTTGATGAATAATGACCTGGAGAGTATTTGCATCATCTCCAGACTAGACATTTATGCTCCAATATGGAGGATTAGGCAGCTACACATTTTTCACTTACCGCTATGAACTCTTCTGGTAACAGAATGCTTGGTAAATGTAACCGTTTCAAAGAAGTGATTGACACTTAGCACAAATTCTACTAACTCAATACTAAAACCTTATTCCATCATATCTTACCATTGATCACAGTATTTCTGACTTTCGGCCGACACGATTCATCAATGAGGTGTGTGGTAGTGATATAGTAAAGGTTTTTCTTTTTTCATATTGAATGTGTAATTTAATTTTCGAGCATTTTTGAGGGTACTTGTAACTGAAATGTGATCATTTTTGGGTATTTAAATACCTGAATGCGGTCCTGATTATTAAATAAATGAATAATGAGTTCTATTGCGGAAATTTTCATTCGTTGCTAGGAAATTAAGATTCACTTCGAGGTTTATACTCTTTCAACGTTCTTGAAGGTAGAGTATGAAAACAAAAACTGACTGAACATGAATAAATCATATTATCTGGATGAACGTGTATGCTCATTCTTAAAGGGTCATGAAGATATAATTCCACTGATAAGCTTTCTGAACATATATATGTTTCTATAACCAATTCAAATCAAGTCAGCCTCCCACAAAATTAATATCAAGAGTAGATACGCCCGATATCAACGTAGGACGTCTATGGATCACATGGAAAGGCCCCGGCAAAGATACATGTTTATGCTGCGGTCCGTAATAAATACTTAGTAACAAACATGGACGGCTTGTGGTAACTTGTCGCGATGCGGCATATATACTCGGTTATACAGGCTGTCCCATAATAAGACCGAAAAACATATAGTGGATGTTCTAGACATTATTTGAGACACTTTCAACCCGAATAATATAAGGAAAAAATGCTTCGTTCGTTGTGGAGCTAGAGCCTTCTATAAATGACTTTCAAACTACACTTTTGATCATATATATGATTTCGTATTAATTATTTCATGTGGCGAAGCATTTATGATATTTTTGAAATCGAGTCCAGAGAATTGATATTTCTCTCACTTCATTATGATTCTTCACATAACGAGCATTGAGCTCACACAGAAGCCCCTTTTTTCAAGAAAAAATACCAAAGTTTATGAATTTGATGTAAAACTTGTAGAATGTAAAAAAGTTTTCACTAAAAATACTCTTCGGTCCCCCAGAATGATACGCTTCTAATTGAGATGAAAAATGCGCCAATATGTAAAATTTAACGAACCTTTTTTGTATTATATGAGTTTGGTTGAAAGTGTCTCCAATAATGTCTACACTAGAAGTTTTTCGCTCTAATTATGGGACACCCTGTATACTTCCACTCCGTTTTCATGTGTGAGGTTGCATAACATTTGTCAGTAAACGATAAAAGCGAGAAACAGTAATATAATTTATTTTTAATTAAACAATAGACGAGACAATAGATTAACCTTTCAAATTTCAAGAATTTAGTTTCATTAAAAGACCCATTCTATCTTGATTTATGTCGCTATCCTATCCTTTCTGCACCTAAATTTTCTTTTAGGAACAGATCTTGACATGTTTGAAACCTATCCTGGTTTGACAGTTTGTTCATCTCATTGATTACGAAAGTCTGTAGCCCCAAAAAGTAACATGCATAGGGTCGGTTTCACAAAACTTTAATTGTGCGATTAAAAATCTTCACGTAAATTTGAACCAATCGAATCACTCGTTTTGAAATTTCCACGAATCGTGGTGGCTCCAATTAATTTAACGGTACAAACAAAGTTTTGTGAAACCGACCTTTAGTGAAATGTTTTAATAATGTTTACCGAAATATTAATTTATTGGAATATTCAACGAGTTTTCTTGTACTTTATCAATTTCAATGTAATTTTTGTGTTTACAATCATGAACATATTTAGAATCTATATGAAAATTTAAGTCGTCGATCTCACACAATTTGTTGTCCGCTATAATTTTTTCTAAGGCAAAACTAATAGGATAATCATATTTCGGGAAAAAAAATATCGTACCCTGAAAAAACCATTCGTCTATATACGATGTCACTTTCGTCTTCGAAATGATTGTATGCACAATTTGAATCGAAACTGGAACTTTTCGAAAAGTTGCATAGTTAACACATACCTACTTATTTTTTCAATCAAGAGAGAAATATGTTATGATGGACCAATAAGAAATTCAATCATATTTCTGAAAATTCAGTTATTTTCCATTTAAGCTGCATTCACTTTGCTGGTTGTTCTTTTTTAGGGTCAGTAGTGTCCTCGGCAAGGCCGTCCCCGTTGCGGTCCCTGTCCAGTTGCCAGTGGTAACAAAGCAACTGCAACACGAACCAGTATTCCAATCAACATATTAGGAGCACCGCATGTCCGAATTATGTGCATATAAATATCACTTTCAATGGGACAGACGTGCAATATCCGTCTGATTTTCGACCTATCGAAGTTGAGTATAGACAAGCAGTAAATCCATGTCAACGCTAATTGAAATCGAGCTGACACTAGAGGAAGTGATAGAATTGACCAGTAGGTATTCATTTGAATGGGATGTAATTGGACTTTGTGCGATTAGTCCTCGCTAATAAAAAAATATTATGTCAGAGGTGTCCATCAGATCATTCACCCATTAACCAATCTTCGACTCAATCAAATTATTTCGTAATGTGAATTTTCCAATTGATTTCCCGGCCTTTGGAGGCTAAGTATTGAAATCTGAAAAAACCTCTAGGTCTCCTTACAGTTATAAGACAATAAAAATTCAGTACAAGTGGAAAAGCATTGCCGAAAATTAAAAAATAATGAACGTTAGAACTAAACATGAGCACATTCAATTTGCAGCCATCATAATAAACAACAAGGGAATATAACTTCAGATTGAAACTCTAAAAATAATGAATTAATGAAAACTAGAGGATATGCAGCATAAAAAAGCAGCGAATCATGGTCCATCGTGTTCATGTCAAATTATACCAAACTACTTTGACAAGGCCTGGAAACTAAGTCGGATGTGTTGCTATGTGGATTTGACCTTCATGAAATACAAACAAGATCCGAGTTATCAGAATAAACTCAAACCTACTCTAAATTTTCCATGCTAGATCAGAAAAGACAGCAAAAAAGGTCTGAAAATATGTGAGAGCGAAAAAGTGGTTCAGAGCATGAAAAATTATTCCAAATATAACTACCAGGAAGACAAATGGCTTGCTCACACTAAATCCGATTTTGGCGGACAAAACTGCCCGGACGAGTATCGCATATTTGTCCGATTAGTCAAAAAACAGATGATGCTAAGGATGATCAATCATCGACTCCGAATTTGTTGCCACTCGTTAAGCGTGTATTGCTTATGTAACTCGAGCGGCTTGCGAGTAATTTGGACGATGGCGAAAAGAGCGCAAGCCTGAAAGACAAACTGTCGTAATACAACGAGAGACATGACAATGCTTGCATTCACCGAACGTAACAGTTGTGGAACTGTTGTGGAATCGTCCGGTGGCACAGATGCTACAAACTCAACACGTTCCGGAGAAACGGGCATTTTGGGAGCGCTTTCTGTTTATGCTAGGTAGCGGTAGCGGAGCGGTGGCAACATTCTTCGTTCGGTGAATGCAGGCAATGACTTTAAAGCAAGACAATGCTCAACCCGAGGCTCAACCCGATGCTGTGAAAGTGGTCAAGACATGCTTGAGAACTTTGAAATGGCAAGTCCTATCCCACACGCCGTAATCTCCAGACGTTAATCCCTGGGACTATCACTTGTTTCGATCAATGGCACACGGCCTGGCTGACCAGCACTTCCGGTCTTATGAAGAAGTACAAAATTGGATCGATTCGTGGATCGATTCAAAAGATGACCAGTTTTTTCAACGCGTTTTCGTATGATGCCCGAAATATGAAAGAAAGTATTGACCAGCGCTGGATTATACTTCGAATCATAAATGTATAACCAGTTTTTTACATTAAAGCCTCGAATTTCAGGAAGAAACGGCGGAAGCACAGTAATACACCTATTATAAAGATTAACTTATAAAGATAGTGTTTGATTCTGTCGTCCGAGTAAAGAGTTCGTTGAAAAATATTTTCGAGGATTTTTCACACGCGTGACGTTATAACACAATAAAACCTGACAGGAAGGACAGCCAAGTAATAGGGAGAAGTTCATTTCCATGAAATGGAAAATTCGGCGAGTAGTGTAGAAATAGAATTATTTCCGGTTCAGGGATAAAGAGCAACGAGGATCAGGAAAGTTCGGTGGGTACATAATAGTGGAGCTCGATTTCAGGTCGAAATTTAACCGCAATCATGCGAAATGGTGCATGAAACGCACGACAACAAATTGGTGGAGGTAGGTCGAAGGTAGGTACAATTCATGATTAGAAACTGCTTGGGATTTGATAAAATTTATTATACCAAAAATCGACTTTTCAATCTTCGACTCCCATATTATTGTCCAACCAATTTTCAATTTCTTATTATAAGAGGTTAAACCGAGGGTTGGGCAGTCAAACATTTGTTTATCGTTCCACTTCAAATAAATAAATCAAAATTGTTAATAAATTCGCTATTATTCACAAACAAATTTCTAAAGAAAAAGTATTTTTGTTTGATATTCAAGATGCGGTTAATTTTTATCGAAATATGTATCGCATTTTTCTCAACATTCAAGAAACCAGAAACTTTTTTTCAGATAATTCCATACTCCAGGAATCAAGTCGAAATTGAAAAATTTTTATTACCGCCAGTATATTCATTTGAATTCAATGCATATCCAATTCAAAGGGTCAAACTGAAATGAAATGCACAAAAAAATATAAACAAAAACCATAAAAACAATTATCAATTTCCTAACTTCTTGGCGAGCTTCTTGTTAACTAGTAGATATGATGTCGGAATACGAACCACAAAATAAATTACTTCGTGTGACATAATAGATAAAGGGAAGAGTGAATCAACCGACCAATTGCTGTACTGGGAGTGTTAACTTCTCTCCTAATATCGGGTCCGAAATCACCATTGTTGTGCCTGAGGTGGCATTTCGGCAAAGTAACAAGTCCAATCAGAATTCAACTTCTCTTGTCATGCTCGTAAGTTGAAATGATTTTCCTAGTGGTTTACTAAATGTCTGAAGGAACGAAAATTTCTATCATTTTGAAATTGCAGTTTTAACACTCCCAGCCTGTTTTGGGAACAGGCTGGTTGTTTAGAGAGACTTGCTGAAGTGTGTATTGGATAAGGACTGTTTATACTGACGCGATATCGTATAAGCACAGACAAAGACTTGAAATCTAAAGGGAGGTGACAGAAAAGTTTGAGAGTGGCGTGATATTGTCCTATATCAGAAGTGCCTATTCATATCCAGTACACGATATCGCGTCAGCACGGACAACGCTAAAATCAGGCCTGTCTCTCTACTCAACGAAATTGCCCGTATCGAAATTAAGAAGATAACGGTTTTTAACTTTTTTATTATTCCGTAAAAGGTAGTGGTAGGTTTTTTCTTCGGTTTTGCCGCTTGGATTGTGCCAATGAAGCTATGCAGAGCTTTTTCTACATTCGTATAAACTAAGTTGGATCCTTTTTCTATTGGATGCACATCTTCAAGTACCTTATTTTTCCCTTCTTATAACAAAAAAAAATTCTTGTTTCAGAGTCGACAAGATTTTATTTTCTGAAAAGTTTCAATTATTTGTTGAAATTTATTTTTATTTATTTATCGTTTGATAAAAATTTGAGTTCTTGAAGGTCTATGGACATAATGTCCTCGAATACGTCGTTCCGATATTATGTGATTAAAAATCAAGTTTCCTAAATAATTTTTTTTTATTTTGTATTTCAAAATACCTACACCTTCAACAGCAGCGTTCTCTCGAGTGTACGTCATAAAAATACGTGGGACGAAAAAAAAAACTTCACTTGAATTGTCTCCCTGTAGATTATGGATCACGCGAAAAACAAAATGATTTAAATTGGTGTGAATGGAAATTCTGAACAACAATCTAGGTTGCAACCTTGTTGCTGCATTTTTGAACACCCTGTATATAACTTATGGAAATAACTAAAACTAAACACTCATTTTTAATGAACGTAGACAGATATAAATAGCACGCGCAAGACTGGAAAGGTCAGTGCTGGTGCCGAGGCGAGTGCGCTCTGCGCACACTCAAATGATTGCGAGAAATGCTAGGAGAAAAATGCGATTTCGGCGATAACTGCGACTCCGGGATTTCGGTGATGATTCCGGGATCTCGGTGATGATTCCGGGATCTCGGTGATGATTGCGGGATTTCGGTGATGATTTCGGGATTTCGGGCTTCAAAAGTACATCGATTTCGGAAGTGGTTACCCCCTCGGTTACTTCGCTAATACTGGCGCCCGTTCCAAGCAACTGTTTCCTCGGCAGCAGGTGAATCGACTCATGAAAGGAAACAAAATGAAATAAACGTAACTATGCTGGAAAACCAATCTTTCGAATATGAAAAGCACGGTGCACACTTGTGTGTTAAACCCCCGTTCAAAACGTAAAGAAGCTCCTGTGTGCAATTTTGTTGCATTCTATGAATAGACAAGGTATTATTTTCTTTTGATCCTGAAAACAATTTGTTGCATTGTATTTTCCTACTGTTTTACACAAAAATAATTTTTTTAACGTAGGTTTTTATATCTATGTAAGAGTAATCGATTTTTTTCCTTCACTGATAAAATTAGAAGCCAAAGAGGTTGTAAAACAACCTCGGAAACGACAGATTGACGAACATCGCTGATTATCATCATTCGAGAGAAATGACTAATTTTTTAAATAAAATGTGTCGTCAGTACTTGAGAAAATAATGTGTCCTCGCAAGAGAGCGAGAACGATAACAAAGAGTAAATTATTCCAACTGAGAAGCTGAAAAAAGTGTTGGAGTCGAGTGGAATCTTCATAGTTTATAGTCTCGAAAATTCGCCACTCGGGAGTTTTGAATATAAATTTGATTTAAATTAACCGAAATTACATAACCTCTCGCATCACCATATGAACCTGAGAATGTACATCCATAGAAATATCGTGAGCTCTGTTTGCTTTGAATCATTGATCACATCATCTGTTAAATATATCTAAATCATCAGCAGAGCACACCTCCGACGAAGGAATTTACATGTCTCACTTGGTCTCGCTTCAAATCAGCTCCTTATCAACCAAATAGGTCAATTCTTATCCTGGTTTATTGATATGACTATAAGATAACATTCATGGTATAAGAATAATGGATTTTTATTACGTGGAGATAAATACCACATACAGGGTTATAGCTATAGTCGGACTGAAAATTGAAGGATTTTATTATTCGTGTGATTTCTGATAGATTTGATTTGTATGGTGTCTGAAACGAAATAGGTATGGAAATATTGATCCTCGAGAGATTTTTTTTCAAATATTTCATTTCATGTATTTTTTATTTTTATGGAATTAAAGCTCTCAGGGTCCGTTGCTTCGATGTAGATAATCAGAGGGCATGCCTGTTAATAGAAATGATTACCCCTCGGATTAACCAAAGCTGTACCTATCACTTACAGTTCGAAAGGACTGCTCGTTAACAGTTAAAATTGAAGATTTTTCTTTGATTTTTTTTTGGAATCATGGAACTTTTTCTGGAGATAATTTCAAAACACTTGCTATTAACTAGGGAAAACATTGACCGAATAATAGTCAAGGTAGTAGAGGGTATGTACATTTATAGTTTGAAGTGAGAGGGAGGCTGAGAGTAGCTAGAACACGTGCTAGAACATGTGCGACATGGCGCCGCTATTTCTCAAGCAAATTATCATTCTTTGTCTCAAAGTACTTTTCGCGATAAGTTTTTTTGTAATCATCAGACAACCCAAAAAAGAAGAGTATGGATGCGGCTATGGAAATGAGGCGGAACATATCCCGAGGCTTGACCTAATTATAGAAATATTTTCACACATTTGTTCTTCGACCTCTCATGATCTCTTGATTCCATCACACCCTCGATTACACATAAGTTTATTTTAAATAAAATTTATATTTATAATCTAGCTTTTTCAGGGGTTTTTATAGACACGCAGCTTTATTACACATCGTACCATGTCTGAAAAGGTGGATAGCCAGTGGTCAAACAGGCGCGGATGCGACCTAGGAGTTCTAGAAGGCGCTATACCTACAAACGCTCCAGACCGATGTTACGGAGTGTAAAACCATTCTCGAAATGCACTCGTCTGATTTACTTCGTCACAACTCCACTTTGGCCACCCATTCTGAAGCTATTGAACAGCATGAATCAGCTATTGCCTCCTGCTCCTCCAAGATCGATCTCTTGACCGAGAGCCACAAATCTCTGAAAGAAGTTGTTGACTCCACCAATGATAGACTGTCAAGATTCGAAGCGTCAGGGCCGATTACCTCCGCTGGTGTCGGTCCCAATCTTAGCCTGCAACCGTCGGAACTACTTGACCGTCTTCGGAGGTCCCACAATGTTTTGATTCGTGGTATGCCTGAGACTGATCCCACCGAAGATTCGTCTTCTGTTGCACGGATTCTTGATGTTGTGGCTCCTAACGCTAACTCACACATAGTCTCGGTTATGAGAATTGGTACCCCATCTACCAACCGTCCTAGAATTTTGAAAGTCTCATTCTCCAACCCATTGATTGTTACCAGGGTTCTCAAAAATAAAACAATGGTAAAAAATAAACCCGACTGGCGTAATTTCAGCGTCACGGATGATAAGACACCAATGCAAGTCAGGGAATTGAACGCGTTGCGCGAAGAGCTCAAACGCAGGATGAACGCAGGAGAAACTGATATCGACATCAAATATCGTTCTGGCACTCCTATCATCACAAAAATATCAGCTCCTAAACAGCCAAAAAACTAAAAGCGCCCTGTGAATGGTCCATCTTCTATACGAATGCACAGTCTTTGTGTTCAAAATATCTTGAATTGGTAGCCTACGTTAAATCTTATCGTCCAACGTTCATTCTTATAGCTGAATCCTGGCTCCATCCTGGAATCCCGGACTGCTTGGTAGCATTACCGGACTATTCCATCTATAGGCATGACAGCACAACAACGATTGGTCATGGTGGTGTGTGCATTTATGTGGCTGATGGCGTCTTCAATTCCTTCACGCTTCACTCTTCTGATCCCGATCTGCCAGGAATAGATTGTCTGTTCGTTGATCTCTACAATGGTGGATCCTGCTGTTTCACCATTGGTTGCATCTATCGACCTCGCCCTAGCCTTTCTGATCCTCAGTTTTCTGATCTTCTCGGCAGACTTTCTTCGAGCAAGCGGAATCTTTACATTGCGGGTGACTTCAATATGCCCGAGGTAGATTGGCCTTTATCATCAAAAGTCTATAACACTGCCTCCGCTCTTCTTGTTGACGCCATCCCGCGGTAACAATTTCACACAATTGGTTGAGTTTCCGACCCGCTATCGCAATCAACAATCTCCTTCGCTCCTTGACCTAGTTCTGGTCAATGGTCCTGACATTGTGTCTAACATCGAACAACATCCACCTCTGGGAAAATCAGACCATATTGATCTTTTTTCTAAGTTACAGCTCATTTTTCCCTCCACTAATGATAAAATTTTGAAAACCATCAAAACTACGAACTACCGTCAGCTTGATGATTTAGCAGAAGAGATCGACTGGGTATCTCTCCTTCAGCCGGCGGCTGATGTGGAGGTCATGTGGAACATTTTCGCTGGAACATTGCAACGGCTGATCGACAGTTGCACATCAAGAAGAAACATCCCTTTCATTCCGTCTCTAAACCGTGGATCGATTCAAATATCTACCAGCTGATTCGTCATAAAAAAGCATTGTGGCAGCGTTTTATTCGTCGAGGAGATCAAAGAGACTACGATGCCCATAGAAGCTTCTCGAATTACCTATCCTACACAATTGCTAAAGCCAAAACAGATTATGAACTCAGGCTCACGCGGTATAGTGATCGTAAGGCTTTCTTTAAATACGTCAGGTCTACATTAAACACCAAAGTTGATATTCCACTGGTTTATGATCGAAGTAACAGGCTGTGCTCCGGTCCTGAGGAGTCTGCAAATGTTTTAGCTGATTCTTTTTCGGAATCCTTCACCCAAGAACTGGTCGACCTCCCGCTATAATCACCCCTCGCATATCTGCCGAGCTCAGAGACATCACTTTTTCTCCATCTATCGTGAAGTCCAAGCTCTCCACCTTAAGTGTACAATCTGCTCCTGGTACTGATGGAATTTCTGCTAAGCTTCTCAAGGAATGTGCCCGTTCCCTGGCGCTCCCCCTTTCTTTTATCTTCAATCGCTCATTCGAGACTTCCTTCCTCCCTTTCTCTTGGCGAAGTGCATGTGTTACGCCTATTTTCAAAAAGGGGGATAAGCGTTGCGCTGACAACTACCGCCCCATCAGCCTAGTCCCAGTAATTGCAAAGGTTTTTGAAAGGATCGTTCTGGATGAAATTATGCATTTCACGCTTGGTCACGGCATAGTTCTGGATTGCCAACATGGGTTTCTCCCGGGGTGCTCAGTCATTACCAACCTCCTCGAATGTGTCAACTTCTGGTCGTCGTCTCTCGATAAAGGCACCCCAGTTGATGTCATTTACCTCGACTTCTCTCGTGCCTTTGACCGTGTTCCTCATAAACGTCTCATCTTCAAGCTCGATCATATCGGAATTCGTGGCCGCCTCCTCTCATGGATCAAGGCATTTCTTTCGGACCGCTCCTTCCAGGTCCGTGTTGGAGATTCTCTCTCTTCGCCGAGAGCCGTTTTGAGTGGAGTACCCCAGGGATCAGTGTTGGGGACCAGTTCTGTTCCTTCTCTACGTTTCTGACTTACCAAAACATATCAGCTCCCACTGTTCGCAGTTCGCCGATGATACCAAAATATTTAGCCCAGCCAGTAGCTCCTCTAATATACAAAGTGACCTAGACTCCATCTCACGGTGGTGCGAAGACTGGCAGTTGCCGCTTAACGGTGAAAAGTGCGTTGTCCTCCACATGGGTGCTCACAATCCGCGTAGGAGCTACTATCTCAATGGAAGTGTCATCCCTGTTTCCAGCAGTCATTGTGACTTGGGTGTGATAGTGACGGATAACCTGAGTTGGTCCGATCATATTCTCCATGCAGTCGGCAAGGCCAGGAGAGTTTTATTTCTAATCCAGAAAGCATTTGGCAAGTGTGACCCCATAAACGTGCGCGGCTCTATACCGAACCTATATACGGCCTATCATAGAATTCGCCGGTCCTGTTTGGCATCCGACGTTGTGCCGGGATTTAGCTTTGCTTGAAGGTCTTCAGCGTCGTGCTACGCGTTTACCATACGGTATTTTGCGCCCTTCATATAGTGAAAGACTCTCAATAATGAATTTACCTACTTTTGTGGACCGCAGGACTCGCGGTGACCTCATCATTACTTTTCGAGCTCTGAATGAAATGTTCGGTGTTAGTTTGCGTAATTTGTTCACGCTAAATACCGATGGCCGTTTGCGAGGTCATGCTTTTAAGCTCCGTAAGGAAGACTTCAAGACAGTGCAAAGACAACACTTTTTGACGAACCGTGTATTCGGGGTGTGGAATGCTCTACCTTCGGTTGTAGTTGAGTCAGTGTCAGTGAATTCATTCAAAAACAATTATGATAATTGGCATCTATGTAGATGAGTGTTATTACTTTTCAGCTTGTTAATTTGTAATGAACTTTCACTTGTTAGGCCATTTTTACTTTCTTTTTCTTTTGTTACTCTTTTGGATTTTTATGTACCTATAATTTTTTGTTTAGTGAGTTTATAGGCATTGCCTAAACTCTTCTCTCTAAATAATAATAATAATAATAATACCTGGCCCAAAGCTTTTTATTATTTTCATAAATGATTTACTTTTCTAGTTTTTCCGAATATCCCATAAATATAAAATTGGAGCATTGGTTTTATTTCCACACCTAAATTTTTTTCACAACGTAGACTTCATTATGGCTATAAAATAATAGGATTCTGATTCCAAAAAATTGAGTTTTCGCATTCAATAACTTTGGCAACGTTTTTGTGACCTCCTGTATCGTGTTTTTGAAATTTGACTGTTCTGACAGAAGCATTGATTCATACTTTTCGCGGAAGTAGCCAAAGAGCTAGTGAACCTCGTAGTGAACCCTTCGAGTAACGGTTTGTCTGTAAGACAGAAAATTCTTATACTGATGGTTCATAGCATGCAGAGGATGGAAATCATCGCCTGGTACCCCTTTATAGTTTAAAGTGCCGATAAAATTGAAAAAAACCTTTCGCTGTGAGCTTGAAACTTTCATACGGTTTTATTTATTCATTGTTAAGTTCAGAAAAAAATTGACAGTCGACTTCGATGAACACAGGAGTATCGGAAAGTATTTGAAATATGAACAAAAATATACTTTATTCTGTAAGGCTGCTCTCTGAAATTTGCGGGCGGTTCTGACAAGCATAAGTCCTTGATAGGGAAGGGATAAGATTCTATGTTGGTGCAAGTTAGAGGCTTAGTATGAATACTGATATCATTGATGCAAATTACATGATGAAAAATAGAAATTATGGGTTTTTATAATAACTCTTCATCATCATCTGATATCGAGTCTGATATGTTGTCATTAATTTCTTCATCATAAAGTACAATCGTTTCAAGTGCAGTACACTGTGTCCCCAATTATTATTATTTGATTTCAGTGCATGTTATGTATGCTCGTTTCAGAGCAGATTCGTATACGAATTACAAAATTTCATTGGCCAGATTAAGATCAACATTGTTTTCAATATGTGATTGGAGCACGATTGCGTATACGAGACAAAATACTATATAATGACACCAACCGTTTTCAAAATAATGATAGTTTTATTAAATAATATTTTTTAACTATTTTTTAAGTGCGATTTCATCCCATATTAATCCTAGATTGATTTTACACAATTTTTATTACTCTGAATAAACCCTCTCAAGTTTAAAAAAACACAACAATTTTTTTTGAAAAACAGTTTTGAAAACTCTATTTTCTGGAGAATCAAAATTGGTGAATAACATTAACAATATTTCCGGAACTCATTATCTGTCTGGGATACAAGAGCCCCTTAAAATTATAAAGTCAAAAACGAAGCAACGAAATAAATGGATAACTTCTGAAGTTGTTAAGTCGAGTATGGAATTGAAGGACCTTTATAAATTAAAAACGAAATATCCCGAATTAGAAAATTTTTATAAAATGAAGAAAAAAACATCACTCAAATCTTGTACATACCAGAAAAAAAGTTTTTTATCAAAATAGAATACAGAATGCTGACAATACAACTAGGGAAGCATGGAGAATAGTGTCTGATTTGTCAAATAAAAAAAAATGTACTAAAAATATTGAGATTGATATCGACGGTTGCTTGAGGACAAATACTCAGGAAAAAGCCAATCTTTTCAACAATTTCTTTCAACAAGCACCCATAAACATACTAAAAAAATATTAACCGTGACCAAAATTACCAACCGAATATTGATAGGAATTCATCTAGCTTATTTCTTAGACCTATTGATCGAGATGAATTAAAAGGAATAGTAAACAAAAAAATGAAAAACCAAAAATCATTCGGTTATGATGAGATCCCGGGATTTCTTGTGAAGCAAGTGATTGACCTATAGCGACCATTTTGACGCATTTAATTAATTTCCTCGTTAATTTCTCACTTACCGAAGGGCGTTTTCCTAACATCTTGAAAACAAATAGAATCATACCCATTTTGAAGGGTGGGGACGGCCGATATATATGGAGAACTATAATAGGCCAGTTGCATTAATTTCGGTTTTTTCCAAGGTGCTGGAGTATTCCTTTTTGAGTCGAATCGAAATATTTTTCGAGAGAAGCACAACATTTTGTCACCAAGTCAATATGGCTTTCGTAGAGGCTGTTCGACTATGGGGGCTGTCCAGCATTTTTATGAGAGGGTTGTTGGCCATCTGGAAGAGGGGAAGTGTCCTGCTGGGATTTTTTGTGATCTCAGTAGGGCATTCGATTGCGTGAATGTCACGCTCCTTATAACGAAGATGGAGTTGTATGGCGTCAGAGGACCTGCATTAAATTGGTTGTCAAGTTACTTGACAGGGCGACAGCAGTATGTATTTCTCCCATCTTGCGGTGGGGGTGATTTTAAGTCGGGTGTACTAAGCGTAGATGTGGGTGTACTTCAGGGCTCCGTATTGGGCCCTTTTTTATTTATCTCCTACATCAATGACATTATGAAAAAAATTGATCCGAATTGGCTTGTTTCACTTTTTGCTGATGACTTATCATTTATTATGTCAGCCAAGAATGAAGAAATCGAAATAATCTGTAATTCGGGCATGGATGATGTTTTTCGATGGTTTAGTGATAATTCTTTATTTCTCAACAGCACTAAATCAACTTACATTAGATTTCATGATAAACAAAACAAGCAAGATTTAAACATAAATTTGAGAGTAGGATCTGAAATTATCAGTAGATCAGCTACGACAACATTTCTGGGATTAACCATAGACGAGAATCTCACATGGAGGGCTCATTGCAATGCTTTGAGGACGAAATTAAACAGCCTTTGCTTCATGATGAGAAATCTAAAATTGGTATTCGATCGTGCGCAATTAATTCACATCTACAATGCACATATAGGTTCAAGGTTACATTACGGTATATGTTTTTGGGGGAATTCATCTCATAGTGGTCAAATATTCACCACACAGAAAAAAATTTTACGTACTATATTATGTCTAAAACCACTACAATCGTGCAGGGGTCAATTTATAAGGATTGGCATTCTAACCCTAGTGGGAATATATGTATATGAGATTTGTAAATACGTTTATTTGAATAGGTCGAAGTTTCTCTGCAGTGCTGATGTACATAATCATGAAACCCGTTTTTCAACATGATTTTCGAACGGAGAGATATCGTGATTGAACATATGTAAAAACTCTCCACAATATATAGGACTGAAAATTTTCAACAGATTGCCTTTACACATAAAGAACATTAATAATTTTAATATTTTTAAAAGTCAACTAAAATTTTTTTGGTGAATATAGAACCATATAATTTAAACGAATATTTTGAATGTAATTGAAGATAATTTTGAAACACAATGATGAACGTCTTCAATGTTATTTTATTTTTGTACTCTTATTTATTGACTGATATTTATTATATATTTATTGACTATTTTCTGCCAGGGAACTTTAGTTCGTGTTCGTATAAGTTGTCCAGTTGTCTTCTCATATACTATTGTTTATACCTATTTACTTATCTGCCTGTACTATTTAATGACGCACTCCATACATTGTAAAAATGTCTCACGGAAATAAAGGGTATTATTATGTAGCTATCTTTCCGGCACGACGATTCATTACTCCATAATACGGTGTCGAAAAAAAAAGATTTGATTTAATATGGGCTAACTGCGCCATCCTTAATCACAATTGGACCTGCAATGGAAAAAAACCGGCAATATTAGGTATATTCCTAAAATTCTAATGATTTTGGAACCAGTGCATTTTCGCTGAACTAATGTTGGTGTCGTTCCATGTTATTTTGTCTATTATATCGTAGTGCGTCGTTTCATTCACTAGTTATAGAACACCCTGTATATATAAGAAACATATATGGGAATTATCGACTAAAAATATAAATGTGACTATGTTGAATTAACATTCTTCATAAAGATTGAAAGAATGTGGACTGAAGCAATTTACTTTGATGAACACTCGGATGAACATTTTGGAATTTATTAGTTGAAACCTCGGTTGGAACATGTTGAAAAGGACGTAGGAATGAACGAAGTCTTCATTCGGTTCCATTAATTTATCCTATATATACCTTGTGATCCCACTTTTGATGTTAGGAAGATCACAAAAGTCTTGACTAACGAGTAGGTATTGGTATTTGTATAACATAAATTCGCTGGAGAATTTAATTAGATTTTTCTTGACTAATTAACGCCGAGATTAACTCACTCAACGCATTAGCGAGATCGTTTTTCGACATAAATAATCTCTACAAAGTCCCATTCGGGCCGAAGCAATTTTTCAATTAGGAAGGTTTATACCTCGTGACTTTCTCGCAATCCGTCAAAGTTTACAGCTTTTTTTTCTTTCAGCGTCCTCGAGAATCCTTCATTTTTCAAGACGTGCTAAAATATGTCATATGTTCAATTTAGATTACTCAATTTTAACTCTCGTTGATAAGGCGGCGGAGAGATTGCGATGTCGGTAGAATCGTCGGACGTCGGTAGATTACAGGCGAGATTACAGACATCTACTTTTCATTCTGAAAAATTAATTGGCAGGGCTTTTTTCATGATATTCCAATAAGAAATTGTAAAAAAAACACTTTTCAGTCAGAAAAGCAATATTTTGCATTTCAAGCTAATAATTGTACAAAATACTCGACAAAATATTATAGACCAAGAGTGAAACCAAGAGAGCCAGACCAAGAGGAAGTGACCAATTTTCAGTTGTCATTCAAAAAGTCTTGAAAATTTACTTACTCAATGTTTAATATCTGCTCGAAAATAGAAACTAGTTCTGGCGATCTAGCTAGTAGATTCATTCTTCGAAAAAAAAAAACAGTTCAAATGATGAAAAGATTAATCTCAGAGAAGTTCAAATAGGGTCTGTCTTCCGGTTGGAAGAAAAACTAAACGTTAGTCACCTATTTAACAGGATATGAAAAAAATATAGTTGCAATAGTAGCTTTGGGTAACGCCCCATTAGTAATTTGTAATTCAATGTCTAATTCCGACTTATTTTCTTGAACCTCGAACAATTCGAGATCAGGCATATGAATTTTTAATCTATGGCTGTTTGGTACTCGTTTGGTACCAAGGAAACATACCTTGTTAAGTCGCTTGTTTTTTATAAACATATACATAAAAGGGGGAGCAGGGCCGTCGAGAGCTTCGGCGGGGTCTGGTACATACCGCAATTACAGACCCCCTTGATGGTGTAAGGCAGTGTGTTCAAACTGTGGGGCGCGAGACTTTTGCAGGGGAGGCACGCAGCTGATTCCAAAATATCATTTCCGAATATAAACAAAAAAAGTCGAATAGGTTTCAAAAAACTTAATCAGGAAAACGGTTATAGAAAAATTAAGGGGGACACAACAAGTTTTTTTTCCAAAGAGGCGGCGCAGGTACAAAAAGTTTGGAAAGCACTGGTGTAAGTTGACCCGGGTGGCCGTAAAGTGAAAGAAGGAGATATTTTCTTTCAAAATTAATATTTTTTATCATTTCTGATATTTAGAATGTACCTGTAAGGGCATTCAATGCAGTCTTTTGAGGAATTAGCAAAGAAGAAATAAATATTCATTCATCCAGTTGATATAACGAAGTATTAGAACATTTTTACGGGATTTTGTTGGCAATGAGCAACGATCATGGATTCCCCGAAAATTGGTGTCGAATTAGCCAAAAGAATGTTGACAGCTAAGCTAGGGCGATACTGTACTGAGTATTTTTTTATACTGATTTAGTATTCACGATTGTCTGTGCTATTACGTAGGGGTTAGGCAATCTTTAATAGGTACTTGAATTTTGTAAACATTGTTGTTCGATAAGAATGATGGAAGTCGCGAATCCTTTCTATGTCTTTATAAATATGAATGAAAAATTCATACCGGGCCCCGGTTATTTGTACCGTCTTTAACCGCCCTCTCGACGGCTCTGAAGGGGAAGTAGTGAAAAAACAATCTCCCTTCACATTCGAATGTAGTTAGACAATCATTATATTAAATATTAGTCATTATGAGCAACTGGGAGCATATGAAAACGAGGATGAAGACCAGAGCTAAAGCCTGGTTGACTCGATTATTCGCTCTACATCGTTTATTTGGAACTTTTATGAATAACCGAGGGGTCTCCCACTGGGGAAATTTGGTGTACACTTAAGGGGTAATGAGGGGGAAATGAGAGGTAATGAGGGGAAATGAGAAGGCAATGAGAGGCAATGAGGGGTAATGAGAAGGAAATGAGAGGAAATGAGAGGTAATGAGAGGAAATGAGAGGAATTGAATAGGAAATGAGAGGAAAAAAGTGGAAACCGAGGTGGTAACTGAGGGGTAAGTCGAGCTTTTGAGGGGTAATTCGGTACCTATGGAGAATCAGAATAATACAAATTATGTAGTACAATGAATGCAATACAATTCTTTCATTGCAAAATACCCTCGAAAATACCCAATAATCAATAATACATTATATCGAGATATACAGGTGATTTTTTGACTTGTACATAAATTCAAACTATAGATTTTTGAGGTCAAGAAATACTTTTTTCGTATAACATTTTTTCTGATTCATCCTAGACAAAAAAATAAGCCATCTTAAACTTTCATAATGAGCTATGCCACCCCTGGAAATATGACAGTAAAATTTTTCTGAGGATTAGATCTTCCACCTGAACCTTCGAGAAAATGTAGCAGAAATTTAATTCTACGAATCTTCTGAACAGAATTATATTCAGCCAAAGTAACCAATTTTTTTAATTTCGCTGATATAGTTTTTAAAATCATTAATTACTCGAAGAGTGCGCATTTCACGAAATTTCACGTAAAATACTTTTGTTTTCCAAAATGGCCAAATATTCATTAAATGGCATTCAACTCACTTCCAAGGGTCGGGATCATAGAATTTCTGCTATAATTATGGAATTGGAAGGTATATATTGGTCATAAAGAAAAAAATTAAACATGTGAGTTAAATTTTGTATTCGTAAAAGATTTGCCACATTAATGAGAACCTTCATTCTGAAAATCATTTCATTCTATGAAATCGTTCACGAGATATATTCGAAAATTAAATTTTTTCATGGATTTTCAACAGCCTGTATCTTTCTAACCGAGCCGAATCGGAAGGAAATGTTAGAGACAAAAAGTGTTTCTCTTGACCTCAGGAATGTCCCGTTAAAATATATGTACAAGTCAAAGACTCACCCTGTATATTTTCGAGTATATTATACATATTCAGTGTGGAGAAAAAAGTGGTTCGTGTTACAAAGTTGTATTTGTCTCATTTGTGTTTGAATTAGATAAACTCCAATTTAGAATAATGGTTCGATTAATGGAAATTGACAAAATGACAATTTTTCTATTAATCTGTTACGAAATGAGGCAGGCACACACGCAATTTCCTTGAAAGGGTTAATGTTTGGGCAGGAAAAAGTTCGAAACCATATTATAGGTCCCATTTCAATTGAGGGCACTTTGATTGATAATATTTATTTTGCACACCATCAAATTAATGTGGATTCACCAAGCGACACAAACAACCCAGCTTCCAAAATTTCACATTCTGTAAATCGTTGTTGTACTAGTATAGTGTTATTGAGTGAGTGATTGAATTGTTCGAGTTCGAGAATCAGTTCTAATATTCGATAAAGGTGAATTAAAGATTCATTATTCGAACTTATAATGTTCTCTCATAACAGGATGGTGATATATTTTTTTTTTATATTCATGATGCACTTTCTCTTTCGGGTTCCTATATACCTACACGTTTTTGGCTAAACGAATACAATCAATATAAAAAAAAAATTCATTACATTGAAGAGAAGACTCATTGGAATTTGAAAAACTTTTTGTTTTGTCTTGAATGTTTTATGTTCCATTCATATATTTTTACTCATATTTTATTTTCATTAAAATGTTGTGGGCTCGGTTGTGCCAGAAGTTCATATGTTATATTATGATGTATTTACGCACATCTACTTTATTCAAGGGTAAAACCTATTTATAGTAAAACCTAAAAAAGTTATGTAATATCTTCTCGATTTTCATGTCCTTAATCATTTTTTCATAAAACTTCGTAGCTGAAACTTTTTCTTATTTTTCTTGAAAAATTAAATGAATAAATGAAATTTAAAAAAATTAATCTATTCGACAAGACATTTACAAAGAGAAATAAGAAAGTAATGAGAGATAATAAGAAGGAAATGAGAGGTAATGAGGAGGCAATGAAGGGAAATGAGAAGGTAATGAGGGGAAATGAGAAGGCAATGAGAGGAAATGAGAGGTAATGAGGGGAAATGAGAGGAAATGAGAAGGCAATGGGGGGAAATGAGAGGCAATTTAGTGTACACATTTTGGTCAGTGAGAGACCCCTCGTGAATAACCTTCTCGTATCCGAAAATAAAAGAAGCGTAATGTTTCCACGAATTTTTTGTGGGTGAAATGAAATATTTTGGCCATATGTTTCTACCGAGGTTTCTACTTTTGTAAACTGCGCAACGAGCAGAAGCAACCAACATATCAAAAATTCAGGTATTTCCGAGAGAGCTATTTCAGACCTCATCTTTTAACTGAAACCGTATTGGCAAATAAAACAATCCGAACACAAAGTAAAACCTAATCGTTTGGGCCCGGTAGCGGGTGTATTTTTTGATGGACTTTAATAGGTTTGTGTGTATTCTTTAATAAAGTACTCGAGAGGTACTGTGCAATATCCGATAATTACATAATTACATCGGTTTGCGAGGTCTCTCAAGTGGGTTCCGGGTGTATTCAGTTCCCTAAGCTTACCTGCATTGAGAACAGGGGCGTAGCCAGGGGGATTTTTAGAGGGTCAAACCTCGGGTCAAACCTCCCGACGAAATGATATCCACATCTTCTTTTTTAGGGAATATTCAACAATATTTCTAATGTCATAATTTCATTTAACCGACACCAAGAACTCGAGCAAACCCTCGACTCAACCCTGGCAACGGCCATGATTTGGACCTGAACTCTCTCTTACACTCGCCCTTACATTAACCTGATGGTTCTAATGGTCTAGGGATCATTTCAGTTGATGGATCTCAGTAAATTATATGATTTATCATTTTCAGAGGTATTTTCAATACTCGATTCAACAATTTCATTGTTTGAGAATAAAGTTTTATAGTAGTGGTTTAATCAATTGATAGTTGATCGGAAAAACCCGTTCTGTCAGGTCTCTCAAATAAACAGCTTTCGATTACGTAAATATACAGGGTGTTCCTAAACATGCGGCAAAAAATTCAGGGAGCTGTTACTTGGACTATTCTAAGAATATTTTGTCCTTTGATGTTTTTGGAAAAAACCTCTTTGTTTCGAAGATACAGGGCGAACAACATTTTTCATATTTTTAAAATTGATAATAGTGTAAATAAAAATGCGTACCGCACTGTGTTTACTAAGTAGGTACTATTTATTTTTAAATGTGTTTGACAACTATAAAAAAACGGCCAGTTTTTTGACTTAAAATTGATAAGTTCAGATGGTAAAGGAATACAGATTAAACACGGTTTTCATTTGAATTCGTTTTGTGATGTATTAGCAATTAACATTTTATCTTTCACTATTCGGCAGTCAATGAGGAGAAGATTGGATGCTTGTATGCTGGCTGGAGGTGGTCATTTTCAACAGTTTTTGTAGGTTAAGTTGAATTTTCATGTAATTTTTCATAATAAAATGTTATTATCTAAAAATTTTGTTTGCCCTGTATCTTCGAAACAAAGAGGTTTTTCAAAAATCATCAAAGGACAAAAATATTCTTAGAATAGTCCAAGGAACAGCCCCTGAATTTTTTGCCGCATGTTAAGAAACACCCTGTATATATATATAATATATATATATTATATATATATATTTATATATATATATTTTTTTGACTAAGAGAGCCAAAATAATACAATAAATGTTGAAACAAAAAGAACCTAAAAGAGCGTGAATATTATTCAATATTTTCTTTCTCGAAGATGTATGGATTTCCATTCCATCAAGAGGTTTTTGTTTTCGCCACGGTTTTCGCTCGATATAAAAAATCCAATTTCGACGTTTTCCGATAAAGTAAGCCTTCAAAGTGTCCAACTCAGATGTAATTGTGTCAAAGTTGATTCTGGATGGAACTAATTCATTTTCTAATGAAATCAATCAAGAAGCAGAGCAACCACCGTTTCAATAGCTCATCTATCTCCAAGGGTCTATGGTTTCTTATTTCCACAAAAAGGGAGATATTTTCGAGGAATCCGGACAACTAACAAATGAAGTTAGGGAACCTTTTCATTTGTGCTGTGAGTGAGCTTCGAAGTAACATTAACTGCATGAATTGTAATCTCCTCGATTTTGATTTATGAGTATAACCTTAAGTTTTTTACCGAACCACATCATCATTTCATCTATGTTGTCTTTTAGAAATTAACTCCATTCCTTTTTAAATTAATTTCAAATTAGGTCCTACATATCCAGAAAATAAGACTAAGAATAAGATTCCTTGATTGAAATCGCGTGAGCCTGAGCATGAACCAATATCATCAACAAAGTTCTCATTACCATTCCTCCAGCTATAGTTTCTGGATTCGATTTTCGCAAGCAAATATTGTCTGATGCTCGGTCTGAGCTGAATCGTATAAGAACAGGTCATATATTTCGCAATCACATGCTTTTCATGTGGACTACAGATGTGAGCTGTGATTGTATTTGAGACGAAACAGAAGAGACAATCGAACATCTCATAACTAATTTATCCAATATGAATATTTCAGAATCATTTCGAGTTTTGAGGTTATACCGAGGGCTGTATTTACTTTTCTTTACATTTGAATTTGGATCCTTCAGAGTATCAACATAATGAATAGGCTCGTGAAAAGGTATGTCATTACGATAAGTTTACGACGGAAACGACGAAAAAGCCTCGCCCTATTATAAAGCGTGTATGAAAAAGACAGATCTGCGTGATATAGATGTACTTCGATACTATATTATCTGAGCTCATTTTTCAAAGCGGTCGCAACAATTTTACACTAGACACTTCCGATGAGCTCCAAATGGAGATTTTTGAATTTTTTTTTAATCAGCTTTCATATCCATTTCTGAATTGTATGGTACATTGGTAATTGGTACCTCATCACCTCCCCTGTCACTGATCTCAGTAACCACACTTGTATATTCCTGTATAGTTCTTGATATTATGTTGGGCTCTATTTAAAAATGAAAAAAATGGCGGAACCGCACTTTGACACAACTTTCTTTCAACATTATTTCCTCAATTGAATTGGTAATTTTCACCAGTATTATTCCTACAGGAGAGGATCGGGTCAGGATAAGTCTTTATGGCAGATATAAGAAATTTCATGGTTATGCTGATAAGATGGAGAGAGAAGAACGATTACAGGGTACAGTGAGCTTCGCAGAGAAAGATATCAGGGAAGATGGTTCGTTAATTCTTGTTGACTGAAGTGCAAGAAAATATTTCTCTCAAGATAATAAAAGTTGGTTGAAAAATGGGCATTCAGGTCTTTTGTCATTTCAGAAAATGAAATCTGGGGCAGGTAAGAGAGCGGTATGTTTCTGTCAAATTTTATGGTGTCCTCCTTGCACGGTTCATTTGCCTTTTGCTAGTTAATTCATCAGCCCACTTGAAAAATATCGAAGTAGGTAACTTCATCCCGAGCTTCATCCAAATTGCAGAGATGATACTCGCCATGCTTTATAATTTTCTCTTGACGAGGCTTGACCGCTTGACTTCTCATAAATCACAAAGTGAAATAAATTGTAAAGATACCAGTTGGTATTGATTGATCAAATTCGGACATGTTTGAAATCTTTCGGCTACTATCTGAATCTGTAATTATGAAATTCGATTCAGTACATCAATGTCCAGCAATCAAGGTCTTTCGACGACCACTTTACGTTTTGTATGCTCTGTCACTAGAAAAAAACGAGACATCTAAATTTTTATTCCAATTATTGATTTTCATTTGGTAGAACCGAGGGTAGAGCTTCAACCAAGGCGTCTACAGATTATGATAATGACTCCGATTTCTGCAGAAAAATGCATTCTTCTTGAAATAAAGTTTGTTCAGATGCTGACCTTCTTCATTCTGTTGAGGAAATTCTTCGTTTTTCTCAAAATTTGATAGGAGTTCATGAAACCTAATGTCCATCAGTCAAAGTTCGAACAATCGTGAACTTTCTAATACTGAGTTTATGTACCTTCATTCAGTACAATGAAACATCCAGAAAATGGAAGAAATTAAACGGGGCAGCTTGAGGCCCACATTCATTCACTTCGCGAATTGTACAACAAAATGATGCCGGAAACTATGAGTTATTAAATTAATGTTTCCCTGAGAGACAACAACAAAAATATGC
Organism: Hippodamia convergens; assembly: GCA_038502775.1. Taxonomy (NCBI): domain Eukaryota; kingdom Metazoa; phylum Arthropoda; class Insecta; order Coleoptera; family Coccinellidae; genus Hippodamia; species Hippodamia convergens. Next base: position 595 of record JAVSIQ010000743.1, on the reverse strand, counting down.
GCATTATCAGGTTCAGTTCAGCACAACTACCAGAGCCACATACCATGGGAATAATCAGATATCTAGCCTCAACCTCCTATCCAAGATCGCCGGGATTCATGACTAGCACCGTAACAAGTTCACCGATAACACAATCACACGGATTTCCAATAAACTCAAAATGAATCAATTCCTCACACCTTCCAAATAACACTCCTTATCCACGTTGTTTTTATTCATGTACCAACTTAAATGTGCAATAACAGATGGACGACCTTTAGCGATCAAAGCATATTGACCGTCATCACGTTAAAACTTTGAGGTTAAGTGCTCGCAAACACAAACAAATCAACGAACTCATATTATCACAGATAGACACTGAATGATATACCACAATAAGTGTCACCAATTGATAACCTAAAGATCACAGCGACTATCTTCTGATTAATTCGTAAAACGGGTTCGTTCTTGTCGAGTTTCTATTTCACGACTAAACTCAATTTACTGAATGTTCAACTCGGAATACCGCTGACTGTATGCGTTTGTCAGACATCCTCTCACTCTCGACTCAACAAGAGCAGGTACCCATGTGGATTCTTTCTTCCTTGTGTTTGGG